>CAJGYO010000662.1:0-107887 GCA_904845875.1 Miscanthus lutarioriparius | reverse complement strand
GAAACATCCACCGCTAATCGCCTTCTAGCCTCTCGCGCCCACACCGCCACCATCCACCAAGCTTGTATCCGTGCTACGCCCACCGGCTAAGCTTGCGCTTAGCCCCTCAGAGCCGCTTATCGGGTCGCGCCTTTTCTCCCCAATTGCTTTGATGGAGTTGGGGCGTATCTAGCATCACCCCACGGCGCTTGAGGGCCTCATCCGCCGTGGCCTTCTCCGCCACCGGCTCCGCATTCAGTGAGTGGTCACACCGGCGATTTAGGGTGAGCCATGTCACCAAGGGTATGTTTTTTTCTTTTCGCCATCTTCCATGAGTGGGGATTTGATGTACCAGCGCATAGATTCCTTCTGGGGTCACTGGATTATTATGAGGTTTAGTCAGTAGCATCTAACTCCCAACGGGTTCAACATATGGTGGCGTTTGTTGCCCTGTGTGAGGTTTTCCGGGATCGATCCCCATTTTGATCGGTGGCGGTATTTCTTTACCATTAGTTTGTCGAAGAGGAAGATTGGAGGAAAGATGTGAACGCGCCAATGGGATGTGCCAGCATTCATCTCGCGTCATACCCGGCTCGAGGGTTACCCATACATGCGTCCCATGCGACATCCAACAAGGATGGCACTCATGCAGTGGGGTTTTATGTTAGGGATGATGTGAGCGCCACCCTATCGAGGTACAACGGACGCCTTATTGAAGAGGCTCCGAGTCGTGGAGTCAGGCGCCCAGTCCAAAGACAAGAAACACCTCTCCGACCTTTTTCCGCCCTTCAAGCCCTAAAGGATCGGGCGTGAAGGGGACGGGATTATCGGCGCCTATCATGCGAGGAGGGTGGCGCCACCCGATGGCGCCGCGATGCTTCCCCGTGATCGGATGATGCCTAGAATGTCGCTTCGAGGGGATTTGCAGTGCTTGTTGACGAGGCACTCCTTTTTGAAAGTGGCATAGCGCATTAAGGAGGCGACGGAGCCGACAAAAAGGACTCCAAAGGCGCGTCTTCAACATTGTGTATCCGGTGTCTTGACATCCTCAATGCGGCGTAACCCGGTTCCTTGAATTGTAAGTCCTCTTCTCCCGTGCTCTTTTCTTTTCCTGAATCTTCATTTTTAATACTTGCTTTTGTGACGTTGGAACCAAATGCCGAGGAGGCTAGTCTTCAAAGATAGTTCGGTTTGCTACCGAAGGACAAGGCCACATGGCGACGGCGAATCGACTTCATGCATGAAAGGGACAAGAAAGCCGTGGAGCAGATGAAGAGGGCGAAATGACGAAGCGAGGCCCGGATTGGGGAAGGGCGTGACGGATGGCGATTTACGGCGATGGCGATGGCGACGACGAGGTAGCCATCGGCGTGGATTGGGACGTCCCGGAGGGCGAGGACACGCCGACAAGTGGCCGCCTATCCGCAGGTAGGGGCCCTTCACGTTTCACGCGAGGGGAGTGAATCGGTGAGGTCGGTGAGGGGTGATGGGTCCACTGCCGCACGGGCGCGTGCCTATAGGACCGGTGGATGGAGGAAAGCGAGCATGCTGCTGACCCCGAGGTGATGGTGGGAGCGGCTCGGTGCCACGCCCACGAGACGATGGAGGGGAGCTCCCGTGCCGCGCCCACAAAGGTGAGCCTTCGCCCGGGCAGGGGATAGGCTCAAACGGCCTCGCCAGATGAGTCGCGGCAGGATCCGAGATCTGCCCCCAAAACGCTTCCGCCCGACCAAGGGCATCAACGTGAGCTGCTTGATTCCACTGCTTTCATCCTTTTTTCATTTCTATTTTGATCTAATGGCTATTACCTTTGTGTAGGCTCTTGCGGACGGTCACCCCTAGGGTCGGGCGCCCAAAAAGAGTCTCGCCATTTAGGTGGGAGACAGATGGCGTCGCTTTGGCGTCACCCACTTTGGGTGGGAGTGGTGCCGACGTTGGATCTACGTTAAGCCAACCCGACGGGCGTGGTGGCGCCCACGCCTTGTGAGGTTACCGAGCAGAGGCTTCCTCCATGGCGAGACGTGGTGCAGCCAACCGAGGGCCGCATCCGGCCGGTGGAGGTGGTCGTGATCGCACCAAGCCGAGATCACCCGAACGGTCAGTGGGCGGTGCTTGAGGACGCTTGATGCACGATCCCAGCGCCACTAGGGGGCCTGTGGATCCGCCCATGATGCTTGAAGCTGCCTGTGGAGGAGGGTCCGTTGGAGGGTCCTCGAGTGTGCGGTGGTTTCGCGTATAGGTCGAGAGGGCGCCCCCGCCTCTTTGTTGGGAGGAAGCCGCCTCCCGTGCAGAGGAGCCGCCGCTCCAGTGGATGGCCTTCGGGACCCGACATCGGCTCTTTCTCGCTCGATGATCATTCCAGAGAGCATGGAGCGGGAGGGTCTTGACATCGGAATTTTGACCATGCTGGAGGCCCTGGACCAGGCCAGAGGAGCCCTGCGTGAAATCATTGTTCCTACTACCCAGATATTCGCTTGATTTTCTTCTTTCTTCATGCGTTTTTGTGTTTTCGCATTTCGATACCAGATCTTCTTCCTCTTGGGGCTCTTGTTGCTCGTGGCGGAATAAATCCTGATTCCTCCGCAGCGTAAAGCGGAGTGGGATCGCCTCTCCGAGGAGGCCCGGCTGCGAGCAGACATGGCCGCATAGCTTGCTGCCGCCCAAGAGCGAGGGACCCAGGCGCGTCAGGATGCGGAGGAGGCCCACGGGATGTTCGAGGATTTGTCGGCGAGGTCCAAGTTTGGATGGGGAGGAGATCGCCGTGCTCAAAAGGAGTGAGACGAGCTGCTTTGGAGAGGAATGCCACAGCTAATGAGAAGGCTTCAACGAGGTCCTGAAGGAGCCTGGAGATGGAGCGGGACCTCCGACGGAAGGCCGAGAGTAGGGCCACGACCCTTCAAAGGAGGTGGACAAGGACGTCGAGGTGGTCCGCCTCTCAGGCGGATCTCGATGTACGCGGATAAGCCAAGGTTGAGCACCAAAATGTCTCCGCAAAGTTTGGAAAAAGAGGTTGCCCATGCACGAAGGGCCCTTTCAGGTTGAGAGCGATGAGCATGATCTCACCGCAAGCTACGGTCGGGTGGTCCTTGATGCCTCAAGGTGGTGGAGCCGGTGGATACCAGCCAGCTTGCGCTCGTGCCATAAGTATCACTGACTCAGTGGGCGGCTTGAGGAGAGTGCTTTTCACGCCGGGATTACTCAGGCCTTCACCGTTGCTCATGCTCATTACAAGAAGGAGATCAACCTAAAGGTGATGAGCGAAGGTTTCCATACCTATGAGGATGATGAGTGGAGGCGATTGAGAAGGTGGTGGCTCCTCATGCGAAGAACCTAGCGGATAGTCTGAAGAAATGGTTCTCCTTCGCAGGGAGTAGTTAGTTGAATAATTTTGAGAACAACTTATATGTGTCGTGGACAAGTGTCGGTATTTTCAAGTCTAGACGCGGTTTTTAAATTTTGCTTCATAATTTCGTTTTGTTTGATCTTTTGCGATCTTACCAATCCGTTCCCCGAATCTTGCCACTGGGTCTTGATGCGAGGAGATTGTTTGAAAAAAAAGAAAGGAAGGTAGCCGTACCTTAACCACTTGACCCAGAGTAAGGTCCGATCCCTTGCATTTCTTTGGGTCGGGTGTTACTAGAGACCGTAACGTTTGGATGGAATCCCAATCCGTGGTTTTTGTGACGAAATTAATGCAAAGTCCTTGGATGGCATTGCAATATTCCATACATCTTCCAATAGAAATCCCCAAATGGGGACTCTATGGGCTCGGCAAGGTAGGGCCTTCAAACTGTGTCCCTATCTTTGAAGCGGCTCGAGCCCCGGGCCTTGTCGTGGTCCTGATAGGGTCGACCAGTAATTTGCGTGTTACCCGTCCTCAATTTTCGCAATCGGAGGGGGTGAGTAAACGATACTTGCCTCGACGGCTTGAGTATCGTGCTCAATGAGCTCGCTAATGGGTACATTTGTGGAATCCGGGTCCATCATTTGTCGATGGGGTCGGCAGAGCCATCTAGTGGCACTCCACAACTTCTTAACCCGCCTCCGGCAGATGCCCGAGCCGTTCGATAGGCTCAGGTGACTGATAGCCTCTCTCGATGGAGATTACGTAGGTTTGGCTCAAGGTTAGAATCGAACGAGAAAAGGTTTGAGATGTCCTAGTCCGCTTGGCGGGGGTTGGGCAGGGCCGCTAGGGCTCGTCTCGATTATTTCTCCCCGGCTCATTTGATACTGGGCGACCTCGAGCCCTTAATGTACCGCCTTGAACCTCGATGCATGCTGCGGCTCATATCGAATGAGGCGACTACCGCTTTCGTGACGCGACACGGCGTTGGGATCTGTGATTTGCATATGCAATGTTTGAATGTGTAATTTTGAAACAAAAAGCAAGATTACCTTGGTGGCATGAGTGATGGGAAGCTCCTACCAGATGTGTCCGCGCGGGGTTCGGATCCTGATGTTTGTGACGAGGTTGGAGTAACTCGCATAAGAATCGCTATTCTTTGTTTTCAGTATTTCGGTGGCGATCCGAGCCGTTCGATTAACTTGGGCAACTCGACGCCTTCTCCTTTGGGGGAGATTACAGAGGCGGACCCCTCCGAATCCTTCTTGAGAAGGCGGGACGTTGAAACCGAGATGCGGGGGGGCGTTGAGTGTGATTTTTCACGGTGAACAAAAACAACGTAGCTACCGGGCGTAGGGTCTCGCTAGTTCGTCCGGTCTTACTCAAAGTTTATACCTGCTTTTCGCCCTCTGGTTTTCAAGCGTATGGAGGGGCTTCGGGTGAGGAGGATATCTAGGCTGGTAGACACGCTTTCGGCAGCCCCGAGTCATGCTCGTCCCCGCATTGCTCGACGGGTCGCTTGGTAAAGAAAGCGAGAGATGCTTATCTTTCTTTGGACATTCGTTCGTCGCTTGCTCCACTTCTTTACGAGATCCTGTCGTCGGATCGTTCCGTGGTCCGGCATGGGGAGGCGAAGGTCGCTGCCTTGCGTGGGCGCCTTTCGCCTTTCCTTAGTCGGTGCCTCCTCTTTAAATAGGGAGGGAGGAGAGTTCTCATCGCACCTCTTCTTACGCCTCTGAGCCGCTACCTCTCCTTCTTCCTTTTTCTTGAATGCATCCATGCGTTATGTGGCGGTTCCTAAGTGAGGAAGGGTAATGCGGGAGAGAGAGAAAACTCACCGATCTGCTCCCGGTTGCAGAGTGTGATGTCGAGCTAGAGGTCATCCAACGTAGATGAGGTGGTGCGGGCCGCCTTTCGCTAGGAAGAGCTTGATGCAGCTAAAAGAGGAGTCTTTGGAGGGTGCCGAGTGTCATCAACCTCGTCGTCATTCATTCTGCGACCTCCCCACGGTGGGAGGCACCTTCCGTTTAGGCACCATTGTCGGGGTTGTGGTTGATGATGATGGCGTAGTCCCCGGATGCCCCAGTGGAGGGGTACCACAGTCGCCGGCGTGGTGCTCGTTGTCACAGATGGCGGCGCCTTCGAAGGTCTTGCGGAGTGGTAGGGCGTCGCCGATGGGGGGCATGACGCGGTGGCCGCAGTAGATGAACTGGCCCATGTACATGTCCTCGGTGGCGACAAAGAGCTCCTTCTGGTGGTTGTGCCTGAAGCGGTTGGCACTGCGACCGTGGTAGCAGTTGTAGTCGAGCTGGGTAGAGATTGTAATCAAAAAGTTTTGTGGGGGAGCCCCCGAGTGGCTTGTCTTTTGAATTTAAGAGTACATTAGCCCTTTTCGTGCTGAGATTGTTTTGTAAGCCGTGAATTTGTGCAAAAATGAACAAATCTTCGTGTCTTGTTGTGGCAAACCATTTTTTAGTTTCCTTTACTTCGGAGAAGGTTTTTGGCGCCTTCCGATTCTTCTCATAGTCTTCCTCCAAAAACTTGGGATCTGGTGAATGATTACGATCACGCACGGGTGAGCGAGGCCGTAGGCTCTTTGGGCATGGGTTTCCCACGGTCGTACAGGCTTGTACTCGAATCAGTTCCCCAAGTCCTAGTTTTTGGGAGGAACTTAGAAAAGTTTGACACATGGGATGTTCGTGGGGTAAACATACTTATGTCGTTTGCACCAGCCCCAGGCGGTCGACCCCTTGCTTTTCTTTGGGGTCAAGGCGTCACTAAAGCTTCGGATTTGTAAAGACAAAACCCGATAAGGACAAAGTATGCGTTTATTTAGGGTAGAAGCGGCGTAGGCTGTTCGATGTTCCGTGCATTGGTGAACACCTCGCGTCGATGGTTTTCAGCTTGTAGGTGCCCGGCGAAGTACTTCCACGACGACGTAGGGCCCTTCCTGTGGGGCGCGAGAGTTTGTGGCGGTGCTTGTTGCTCACTAAGGCGGAGGACGAGGTCCCCGATGTTGAAGGATTGACCCGCACCCCGGTTGTGGTACCATCGCAGCGTCACCGGTGCTTAGCTGAACGGAGGAGGCGATGTCGCGGGCTTCATCTAGTTGGTCCATGGCGTCCGGTGGGATGCCTCGGCCCTTGTTCGTCATAAGCTCTCGATTTTGGTGCTCCATAGTCAAGGTCCGTTGGGAGAACAGCCCTCGGAACCGTAGACTATGAAGAAAGGTGTGTGTGGCCGGTGGCCCGGCTAGATGTTGTCCTTAGGCTCGAGCACGGCGGAAGTTCGGTGAGCCAGCGCGCGCCGAACTTGTTCAACCGGTTGAAGATCCTAGGCTTGAGGCCCTGTAGGAGCATGACATTTGCGTGCTCAACCTGCCTGTTCATCCGGGGGTGCGCGACGGCTGCCCAATTGATCCGGATGTGTTGTTCGTCGTAGAATCAAATGAATTTCCTGCCGGTGAACTGTGTGCCGTTGTCCGTGATGATGGAGTTCGGTACTCTGAAGCGATGGATGACATCGAGGAAGAATAGCACAGCCTGCTCGGATTTGATCGTGGAGATTGGTCGAGCTTCAATCCATTTTGTAAATTTATCTATGGTGACAAGCAGGTGGGTGAAGCCCCCGGGCGCCTTTTTGAGTGGCCCAACCAGGTCGAGCCCCCAGACCACAAAGGGCCACGTGATGGGGATCGTCTGGTGTGCCTGGGCCAGGAGGTGAGTCTGCCGAGTGTAGTACTGACATCCTTCGCTGGTGCGTACTATTTGCTCGGCATCGGCTACTGCGGTAGGCCAGTAGAAGCCCTGTCGGAATGCATTCCCAACTAAGGTCCTTGGTGCGGCATGATGGCCGCAAGCCCCACCGTGGATATCGCCAAGCAGAAGTTTTCCCTGTTCGCCAGGGATACAGAGCTGCAGGATCCCGATGTGACCCCGTTTGTAGAGTTCACCCTCTACAAGGATGAAGGACTTGGCCCGGCGTGCAAGCCATCGGGCTTCCGTCTTGTTCGCTGGTAGTATGTTGCAGAGGAGGTAGTCAAGGTAAAGCGTTCTCCAGTCGTCGGGAGGGTTGGACTCCGCTGCTGGTTCCTCTTCAAGCGCCATAACCTCAGGGTCGGGCGGATCGATTGGCGGATTGGCCCCTGGGATCAGAATAGATGGGCCATCGTCGGCTTGTTTCGACCCCATGTAGCGTACCGAGGGTTTGTGTTGATCACTGGCAAAGACACCTGCCGGGACTAGCTCTTGGCTGGATGCTGCTTTCGCGAGCGTGTCGGCTGCTTCGTTGAGGCGCCTTGGGATGTGGTTGAGTTCGAGGCCGTCGGACTTCTTAACAGTATGCCTCCATCTTGGCATCGTGGCAGCTCGACTCCTTCATGACCTAGTTGACGACCAGCTAGGAGTTGCCTCTGACGTCGAGACGTCGGATGCCCAGCACGATGGTGATTCGTAGGCCGTTGATGAGCGGTTCGTATTCTGCGGTATTGTTTGATGAGGGAAAGTGGAGCCAAACCATGTACCTCATGTGGACCCCGAGGGGAGATATGAAGACTATTCCCGCGACGGTGCCGTTCTTCCTCAGCGATCCATCGAAGTACATTGTCCAGTACTCTTGATCGACGATTGTTGGTGGCATTTGGACCTCGGTCCACTCTGCGATGAAGTCAGCCAGCACCTAGGATTTGATCGCTGTCCGGGGGGCATAAGTAATGCCCTGATCCATCAGCTCCAGCGCCCACTTTTCGGTTCTTCCTATAGCGTCCTGGCTACGGACAACTTCGCCGAGGGGGAAGGACGTCACGACTGTCATAGGGTGTGACTCGAAGTAATGGCGTAGGTTTCTCTTGGTGATGAGGATGGTGTAGAGGAGTTTTTGGATTTGGGGGTAACAGGTTTTGGAATCGGATAGGACCTCGCTGATGAAGTAGACAGGGCGCTGTACCTTGAAGGCGTGCCCCTCTTCCTCTCGCTCTACCACTAAGGCGGAGCTGACCACTTGCGTGGTGGCCGATATATACAGCAGGAGGGATTCTCCATTGCCCGGAGGGACTAGGACCGCGGTTTAGTTAAAATTGTTTAACCATGTCAAGCGCCTCCAGGTGCCTCGGCATCCACTTGAAGTGGTCAGCTTTCTTTAGGAGTCGATAAAGGGAAGTCCTCGTTACGAGGCACGAAATGAATCGGTTGAGGCGGCAAGGCACCCTGTGATTCGCTGAACCCCTTTTATGTTATGGATCGGGCCCATTCTTGTGATGGCTGAGATTTTCTCTGGTTGGCTTCTATGCCTCGTTCGAGACAATAAAGCGAGCAAAGATGCCCTCGGGACCCCGAAAACACATTTTCGGGATTGAGCTTGATGCCGTTTGCGTGGAGTTTCACGAAGGTTTGTTCGAGGTCGGCAACAAGGTGGTCGGCCCTTTTGGACTTAACCACGATGTAAAAATGACATAGGCCTCAACGGTCCACCCGATGAGGTCCCCGAAGCAGTTGAGCATACAGCGCTGGTAAGTCACCCCAGCATTCTTCAGACCGAACGGCATTGAAACATAGCAGAATGATCCGAAGGGGGTGATAAAAGACGTCATGAGCTGGTCGGATTCTTTCATTGCGATCTAGTGGTAGCCGGAGTATGCGTCAAGGAAGCAGAGGGTTTCACACCCTGAGGTGGAATCAACTATTTGGTCAATGCGTGGTAAAGGAAATGGGTCCTTTGGGCACGCCTTGTTGAGGCCTCGTAGTCGGCACACATCCTCCATTTCCCACTCTTCTTTCATACGAGAACGGGATTTACCAGCCACTCCGGGTGGTTTACTTCCTTAATGAATCCCGCGACTAATAGTTTGGCTATCTCCTCGCCGATGGCCCTGTGTTTCTCCTCGTCGAAGTGGCACAGGCGTTGCTTTACTGGCTTGGAGCCCGGGTGGATTTTTAAGGTATGCTCGGCGACCTCCCTCGGGATGCCTGGCATATCCCAGGGTTTCCACGCAAAGATATCTTTGTTATCGCGAAGGAAGTCGACGAGCGCGCTTTCCTATTCGGAGGAGGCGTAGTACCAATGCGTACCCTCTTAGCCTCGGAGCTTGGGGGGTATGAGGGACCTCCTTGGTGCCCTCGGCTGGTTTGAATGACCTGGTTGTTGTCTTGGTGTCGGGTGTTTTTTCGCAACCTCCTCCACGAGGGTGATGAGCTCTTTGAGGCGACAACCAGAGAGGCGTGATCGCAGATTCGACTTCGCGACTCGTGGCGCTACCGGAAGGAGGTGCCGATGGTGTTGACCCCATGGGGCCCCAAGCATCTTCAGCTTGAGGTACGTATAGTTGGGGACGGCCATGAACTTTGCGTAACATGGTCGTCCCAGGATGGCGTGAAAAGCTGGAGGGAACCCTACTACGTCGAAGGTGAGGGTCTCAGTCCTGTAATTGGACCGATCCCCGAAAGTGACGGGCAGATTGATCTGCCCTAGTGGCATGGCCTACCTACCAGGTACGACGCCATGGAAGGGTGCTCGGATGGGACAGAGGTTCGTTCGATCGACGCCCATCTCGTCGAGCGTTTTGGCGTACATGACGTTGAGGCCGCTGCCTCCGTCCATCAGTACCTTTGTGAGCCGCTTTGGACGGACGATCGGGTCAACGACAAGCGGGTATCTTCCTGGGTGTGGGATCGCGCCTGGGTGGTCGGCCCGGTCAAAGTTTATGGTGGATTCTGACCATCGGAGGAAGGCAGGTGTGGCCGGCTCGGCCGTGTAGACCTTGCGGCTCGCGACCTTTTGGCGGCATTTGGAGTCGTAGGCCGCTGATCCTCCGAAGATCATCAGGGCACCATTTGGAGTCGGGAAGGTGTCGTCCTTCTCCTCGACGTCATCTGTACTGGGGGCAGGTTCCTTCCCCCGCTCCCCCTTGTTGAGGCTCCCGGACAAGTATTTGCGCATGAGGCCACATTCCTTGTATAGATGCTTGGCCGGGAAAGCGTGGTTTGGGCATGGCCCCTCGAGCATTTTTTCAAAGTGGTTCAGAGTGCCTTCCGCGGGCTTCCGGCAACCTTTACGGTCGGCGATGGCCACGAGCGAGTTGTCGCGCCGTTGCTTCTTATTCTTTCTCTTGGTAGGACGGTCGGAGGTGCCTTCGTCGGCTGCCTCATCCCGCCTTGCCTTGCCGTCGGTGCGGTCGAAGACGGCTCCGACCGCTTCTTCTCCTGAGGCATGGCTGGTGGCGATGTCCAGGAGTTCCTTGGTGGTCCGCGGGCCCCTGCGTCCCAGCTTGTGGACGAGGGATTCGCAGGTTGTCCCGGATAGGAAGGCTCCTATCACGTCGGCATCGGCGACATTAGGGAGCTCGTTGCACTGCTGGGAGAAGCATCGGATGTACCCGTGGAGGGTTTCATCAGCCTTTCTGGCAGCAGTTCTTGAGGTCCCATGGGTTTCTAGGACGTTTGTACGTGCCCTGGAAGTTACCCACAAAGATCTCTATGAGATCCGCCCAGCTTTGAATGGCGTTGGACGGTAGGTGCTCCAACCACGCTCGTGCCGAATCGGCTAAGAATAGCGGGAGATTGTGAATAATGAAGTTGTCATCACTTGCACCACTGGCCTGGCAGGCAAGCCGATAGTCTTCGAGCCAAAGCCTGGGGTTCGATTCTCCAGAATACTTTAGGATATTGGTGGGTGGTCGGTACCTCGGGGGGAACACAGCGTTGAGGATGTGTCGGCCGAAGGCCCGAGGGCCTGGCAGGCTAGGGCTCGGGCTCCAATCCATGCCACTGTTGTAGCGCCCGCCGCGTCGAGGATGATAGCCGTGACGGGCTCCTTCCCTTTTGTCACCGTGGGTGCGCCTACGGGCGTTGATGGTGCTGCGCATGTCACGGTTGTTGCTGAGATGTTGATGTACCGGGATAGCGGAGCGCTGCCTGTTGCCTGGCGGCGTCTGGTGAACGGACATGTCCTTGGTGGGACGTACCGAGGGCATGCGCTGGCAAGTGTCGGGTTCGCGTCATTGAGACAACGAACTCTCCGCCTGCTGCGCCGCTGCACGCTCGAGCAACTTGCGAATTTCTCGATGGGCGCGGCGATCCTCAGACGTCGCTGCCTCCGGAAGGCCGTGCAGCAAGGCCGTTGCTGCGGCGATGTTCTGGCTCGCCCGAGCGAAGTGAGGGAGAGTCCCATCATCGGTGAGGATCCTCCGATGCACATCATGGGCCGAGGTGCGTGCGTGCCCACCGTCTCCGCGACGCTTGATCTCCTCCTCGATGTTTCGGTATTCCCGGACAAGTTGTTGCCCGGCGTCATCGATCTCCAGCTTTCGTGCTCTTAGCTGCTCCATCCTTACATGAGATGGAGCTGCCTTCTCCACCTTGATCCTGGCGTCGGGGTTGTCTATTGGGGTTGTCTCCTCTCCGGAGATGCTTTGGACGTCACCCTCGGGGGTTTGCGTCATGAAGCATTCCCGGGAAGGGTGATGGCTCCCCTTGCTGGAGTCAGAGCGGGAGGACAACTCTGGTTCCTCCGCGAGGAGCCCGTAGAGTGTCTTTGGATCATGTTCGATTACCCCTATGAACTCGTTGTTCGTAGGTGGTTGGACCATGCGTAGTGCCAGAAGGTGGCCAGCGGTCGTCGCGTCGCTGCGGAGACCGAACAGAAACGCTGTCGGGGCGCCTCGTACGGGGCCTTCCGGAAATAGGGTTATGCTGCGCGGGGGCTCCCTGGATGACCGGGGTCCGAGGGAATCGCCCCGCGGGTCCTCAAGCCTCAGGCGGCTGAGGTTGATGGAAGGGAGAGACTGTGCGGTCGTGTGGGTCAGTGCCAGTTCTCCTCCTAGTGTGACGATAAAATCTAGGTCGCCAAAACGCACATGTGCGCCCGGGGCCCAGCTGATTGCGTGGGTGGCCATCCGAGGCCTGATTTGGAACGTGCAAAGCCCCTACCTGGCGCGCCAACTGTCGGTGTTTCGTACAGGCATCGGCAAGTAAATTTATAGTAATGCGCGTTAGGCTCGGATGGTGCGCTAAAGGACATAAGATTTATACTGGTTTGGGCCGAATGGCCCTAACGTCCAGTTTATTGCTGCTCGTGTTATTAGCACCGTGAACGGTTCGTAGTAGGGGGTACAAACGATCGAGAGAGGGACTGGTCCCAAGTCTCTGATGCAAGGGTCAAAAGGATGTCAAGAGCTTGGTAGCCGCTTGACTATGTGTGTGTCGCCTTGTTTTTTCGTTTTTCTTTCTGGAGGAGGCGCATCCCGTTTTATTGATGAAGGGGATGGTTTTACAAGGGTCAGTGGCTTAGGATCCATGCTCTACCTAGCCTCCTTACCCATTCTGATGGGTGCGAAAGGAAGATAAGCGCCTACAATACCGTCGATGCTTCTGTAGAATGTCAGGATGGTTGCAGAATAGTGCCCTGCGTAGGGCATGGGCTGGAGTACATTGGTTTTGACTTATGAACCTCGCCACCTTTTGCTCCACACGCCTTACGGCCCTATGAGTCTCTGTCGTGGGGGACGCGAGTCGAGGTCGGAGTAGCGCCGTTGGCAAGGTCCTCACGATTTGGTGGACCCGAGGGTCGGGAAACGAAGCGCCGCTCCCTTGGGTCCATAATGTGGTGACGGCATGTCCGCTATTCGTGGAGATTACAAATCCTTTTCTCTCGAGTGTAGTGGTTGTCGTGTATCTTCATCGGGTCCCGTGTCCCAGTGAAGGCGCGGCGCCTACAACTCTGACAGGCGTAGTACGCTACCGCAATACCTTTTGGGCTCTGCGGGCACCGGGAGGGTCTAAAGCACCGCCCGGGGCGTTCCCTAGCAGTACCTTTCCTACCGGGCGCAGGTATGGTCCTTGAAGCCGTGGTTGACCCAACGCCTTGTCTTGCAATCGCACCTATCATCATGAGGGGATGGGAGAGAAGTTTATCGTGTAAGATAAAGCCACCTTTGGATATCGATCGGGCGAGGTTCGTCCTTGGTCGTCGAGCGAGGCGGAGTGTATTCCTTAGCCCTCGGGCGAGATTTGAGGCCAGCCCCTTGCCCTCGGGTGAGGCGGGGCTGGCCCAAAGCGCGTCAGGCGAGACGGTGGCCAGCCCCTTGCCCTCGGGCGAGGCGGGGCTGGCCCAAAGGCGTCGGGTGAGACAGGGGCCATCCCTTTGCCCTCGGGCGAGGCGGGGTTGGTCCAGAGGCGTCGGGCGAGACGAAACCTAACTTTCGTCATTTGGGCAAGGAACGCAGTGGCGCCCTTGTCCGTCCAGAAGTTTTTAACGTTCGATGGTTATTGGTTCCGCCTTCTGGGGTATCCTGGTATTAGGTCCCCGACACAATGGCTCTGGTGCGAAAGTATGGTAAACTTGATATCTTCCTCACAATGACGTGCAACCCTAACTGGCATGAGATCAAGAATGAACTTTATCCAGGCCCGACACCATAGGACCGCCTAGATCTCATCACACGGGTCTTCAGAGCAAAGTTAGAGGCGATGAGGGAAATGTTGATGGAGAAAGACATACTTGGGAAGGTGAAGGCCTACGTATATGTAGTGGAGTTCTAGAAGAGGGGCTTGCTGCATGCACACTTCTTGCTGATAATGGAACAGAAGTACAAGCTCACATGTCCTGAGCAATATGACATGATTATCGGTGCAGAGCTACCAAACAAGAAGTACCCTGAGCTCTACAAGATGGTGACGAAGCATATGATGCATGGTCCCTGCGGGACGCTACATCCATACTGTCCGTGCATGGTGGGCCGCGGGTCATGCAAGAACCGTTACCCGTGCCCATTCTGTGAGGCAACATCACAGTGAAAGGATTCATACCCCATCTATCGGCGACGCAATGATGGCCGCACGCTAAAAGTTCGAGGCCATTACCTAGAAAATCAATGGGTCATGCCTTACAACCCTTGCCTGCTACATACCTTCAACTGCCATATCAATGTTGAGGCCTATGGGAGCATTAAATCAGTAAAGTATATATTCAAATACATATACAAGGGACATGACAGGGCATCGGTGGTGATGAGGGAGAACGACAAAGCAGACGAGAAAGGGAACATTGATGAGATCAAGCAGTTAGAGATGCCCGGTGGGTGACGCCTCTAGAAGCACTATGGTGGATATATGGCTTTGACTTGAGCAAGAACCATCCATGAGTACAGCAGCTGTAGCTTCATCTACCCGACATGCACATGGTGGCATTTCATAAATGGGATAAGGTCGAACGGATCATTAATAGGCTAGGTGTAGAAGAGTCAATGCTGATAGCATAATTCGATGCAAACAGGCATCATGAGGAAGCCCGCGGAATCTTGTATCGAGACTTCCCGGAGCATTTTACCTGGTAGTCTGATGGTAAATTCTGGCAGAAAAGGAAAAACTCCGTTTTTCAAGTTGGAAGAGTCATCTCGGCTCATCCTACTGAGGGAGAACGCTACTTTGTTCGTGTTCTCTTGAACAATGTTGCTGGTGCTACATCATATGAACATCTGAGGACGGTTGATGGCGTGCTACTACCTTCGTTCCATGAAGCTGCAGAAAGGAGGGGTCTAATCGAAGAAGACAATACACTGGATGAATGCCTAACTGAAGCTACTTTATTCTAGATGCCTTCCTCTCTGCGGAGGCTATTTGCAACAATATTGGTATTCTGCGAGCCACATGATGTGATGGGGTTGTGGAAAAAACACTACGATGTAATGTCAGAGGACTACAGCCGCAATCATCCATCCCTAGATCTGGTGCAACAAATGGTTTTGATAGACATTAGAAACATGCTGCAGTCTATGGGGAAGGACATAAGGTCATTTCCTCTTCTAGATATTGATCACTCATATGACGATGCCAACCATATTCCTCATGAGATATTTGAGGAAGCTAGCGTCGAGCAGAATCCCAAAGATGTGCTATTGTGCGACTCACTCAACGCTGAGCAAAGGTCTGCCTATGATGAGATAATGGCCGCTGTCTGCAGCAAACAACGCGAGTTGTTCTTCATGGATGGACCTGGCAGACCAGGATAGACATTTTTGTATAGGGCACTTCTCGCAAAACTACGCAGCCAGGACAAGCTTGTCGTGGCTACAGCTACATCTGGAGTCGCAGCAGCCATAATGCTAGGCGGGAGGATGGCCCTTTCAAGATACCCCTCACTCTTCAAGAGGGTGGTTGCTGTAGCTTCATGAAATAGAGTGGTATTGCCAAGTTGCTGCAGCAAGCAGCTCTCATAATTTGGGACGAGGCATCTATGACAAAGAGGCAAAAAGTGGAAGCACTAGACAACAGCCTATGGGATATAATGGGCCGATCAAAGCTACTGTTTGGTGGAAAGACTGTTGTCCTTGGTGGGGATTTTAGACAGGTCCTCCCTATTGTGCGGAAAGGATCCAGAGCTCAAATAGTCGGTGCTTCTCTACGAAGGTCATATCTTTGGGAATCCATGCGCCACCTAAAGCTTGTCCGCAACATGAGGGCTCAGAGTGACCCATGGTTTGCATATTATCTATTGCGCATTGGTGGTGGAACGGAAGAGGTTAATGGAGATGGCAATGTATGTATTTTAGATGAGATATGTGTCCCGTACTCTAGAGATCCCGAGAAAGATCTTCATACATTGATCGACATCATCTTTCTAGATCTAAATCCAAACATGACGGACAAAGACTACATCACCACCAGAGTGATCAATATGAAAATGATTGATATGTTCCAGGGCGGCGAGATGGTGTATCATAGTTTTGACTCTGCAGTAGATGATCCACATAACTACTATCCATCGGAGTTCCTTAACAGTTTGCCCCCCAATGCGCTACCTCCCCACGTCTTGAAGCTCAAGCTCGGGTGTCCTATCATATTGCTTAGGAATATTGACCCTACCAATGGGCTATGCAACGGTACAAGGCTGGTGGTGCGGGGGTTCCGAAGAAATACAATCGATGCTGAAATTGTGGTGGGACAGCATGCTGGGAAGCGGGTATTCCTTCCTCAAATACCGCTATGCCCGTTTGATGATAGGATGTTCCCATTCCAGTTTAAGAGGAAGCAATTTCCTATCAGGCTGAGCTTTGCCATGATGGTCAACAAGTCATAGGACCAAACTATCCCGAACGTGGGTGTGTACCTACCCGCACCGGTGTTCTCTCACGTTCAGTTGTACGCTGCGATGTCTAGAGCCACGTCAAGAACCAATATTAGGATCCTTGCCCTCCCGCCTGATGCGGAGGCACAAGAGGAGGAGGCCAAAAAGATAGAGAAGAAAAATGCTAAAAAGAATGCCGAGGGAAAAAAATAAGAATGCTTCAAATAAATAAATATATAAATGATAGGGGAGAATTTGACATAGGGGGAGAGATATAACAAAGGGGATGAATTAAAATTTTGAGCACACAAGTAGGGGGAGCAAGCTCATGAACTTGTATGGTCCATTTGAATGTGCATTTCATATGTTTGCTTGCATGGCACAAGTTGCTCGAGTGGTGTATGCTAGTTGTAGGTTTGAATGATGAAATGAAAAACTAGCATGCATAGGTTATCTAGTGATTTCATTTCCAAGTGGTATCGAGCTAACCATGGTGCTAAGGACGGTATATTGGTGCACTCCGATTGTTATCACGCTTCAAAGGTCCATCTTTTATACCTTAGCAACATTTGATAGACGTTGTCTCCTATATTTCCTATCTAAGCATACGTGCAAGCTACAATCTAAACTCTCAGCACAAATGTAGGGAGAGCAATTGCTACCATTTGGGGTTCATGAAACTTGTTCATATCCTTTTACAAATGGTAAAAATGCTTGGACAAGCAACATGGATTCAATTAAATTTCAATTCATATCTTTGTGTAAGTGTTGTCATCAATTACCAAAAAGGAGGAGATTGAAAGCTCTAGTTTGGTTTTGGTGAATTGATGAAACCCTAAGTGCTAACCTAGTTTATCAAAGTGTTCATGAGATAGGTAGTACATTCCAAGTGGCGAAGCAAATGAAGATCATAACATGATGACGGTGATACCATGGTGATGATCAAGTGCTTGGACTTGAAAAGAAGAAAGAGAAAAACAAAAGGCTCAAGGCAAAGGTATAAGTGGTAGGAACCTTTTTGTTTTAGTGATCGAGACACTTAGTGAGTGTGATCACATTTAGGTTCGATAGACGTACTATTAAGAGGGGTGAAACTCGTATCGAATTGCGGTTATCAAAGTGCCACTAGATGCTCTAACTCATTGCATATGCATTAAAGATCTAGTGAAATGCTAACACCCTTGAAATTATTTGTGAAAATATGCTAACACACATGTGCACAAGGTGATACACTTGGTGGTTGACACATTTGAGCAAGGGTAAGAAACTTCACCGGCGGAGTGTCCGCCCGTAGAGTGCGGACAATCCGACGGTGCCATCGGCGCCCTGTACAGAAAAGACAGGGTCTCACAGAGTGGACCGGACGCTGGTCTCAAATGGACCGGCGCGTCCGGTCAGTGGAAGCAGTGAAGACGCTGGCGTCGGTCTTCGACCGGACGCTGGGTCACTTCGTGACCGGACGCTGGCTGGGTGCATCTGGTCCCGCTGACGTGGCAGCACAGAGGAGACAGTGAGTGACCAAACGCTGGGTAAGTCCGGTCGGGCATGACCGGACGCGTCTGGTCACGCGTGGAACCTTACTGGAAATGACCGGACGCTGGGGTCCTGGTTCCGGTCGTGATCAAACTGATGCGTCCGGTCATCACTTGACCGTTGAGATCAAGCAGCCAGCGTTTGAAGCCGATGACACGTGGCAAGCATCAGGTGACCGGACGCTGGGGTCCTGCGTCCGGTCGATCTAACCGGAGCGTCCGGTCACCCCGTGTTGTGCCCAGTAAAGGGGTACAACGGCTCTATTTCGTGGGGGCTTCTATTTAAGCCCCTTGGCCGGCTCAAGCTCACTCTCTTGGCTATTTGCATTGACACAGCAACCTTGTGAGCTTAGCCAGAGCCCTCCCACTCACCTCCATCATAGATTTATCATCTTTGTGAGATTGGGAGTGAATCCAAGTGCATTGCTTGAGTGTTTGCATCTAGAGACACTTGGTGTTCGTGTTTCGCTGCGGGGTTCGCTTGTTACTCTTGGTGGTTGCCGCCACCTAGACGGCTTGGAGCAGCGAGGATCGTCGCGCGGAGGTTGGTGATTGTCTCCGGCTCCGATCGTGGTGATTGTGAGGGGTTCTTGACCTTTCCCCGGCAGAGAGCCAAAAGGTACTCTAGTGAATTGCTCGTGGCTTGTGTGATCCTCATCTTGTGTTGGTTGAGCGGCACTCTATTGAGGGTTTGGCGTATGATGCCAATTAGCGCGTGAACCTCCAAGTGAGTAAATCGCCACAACGAGGACTAGTTTGCCGGCAAGCAAGTGAACCTCGATAAAAAATCATTGTGTCACCATTTGATTTCGAGGTGATTGGTCTTCATTGATATTGATTCTTGTTATTGGTTGGTACACTCCTCGACTTGGCGGTATAACCATCTTGCTCACTCTCTCTACATTACCGCAAACTAGTTGTCAAGCTCTTTAGTGTAGCTAGTTGTGAGAGCTTATTAGTTTGGTTAGTGTAGCTCTTTAGTTAGCCTTTGAGAGCACACAAACTTTGTGTGGTGACATAGCTATTGTGTGGATAAAAACTATATAAACTAGAATTGTGGTAGGTGGCTTACAATTTTAGTAGGCTAGCGCAACACTTGCTTCGTCTCATAATTGTCTAACCAGTTTGTTAAGTGTTGTTGTAGAAATTTTTAATAGACTATTCACCCCCTCTAGCCATTAGCACCTTTCAGACGGGAATGGAGGTTGGAGTGGTATGCGGATGGGAGTTGGACTGTTGGGCCGTGTCGAACTGTGGCCTAGATGCCTGATGCGCTGCTCTCCTCGCGACGCTAGAGAGAGGTCTGGTGTCTTCAGTTTCAACGGTTCTTCGGTTCAGGTAGAGCACAAAACCGAAATAGAAGCCGAACACCAATATTTCGGTTCGGTTCTCGATGAAAAAGTGCCTACCCTGATCTAAACAGACCTGAGCCCTTATATAAGCTGAAATGGGAACAAATAGCTACAGCTTATCTTTTTGTCTCACATAATAGACACCTAAAATATAGGAAAAGTGATATTTTAAATTGAGAAACGCTATATGTCAACCGGTTGATTTTGTCGCCTCCATCAACCGAATTTGTGGCCGTTGGATCCGCAGCCAGACTATCTCCCTCGTCGGCTCTGCATCGTCGCCATGGCCACCATGGAAGCCGCGGCGGGGTACCAGCGGGAACAAGTTCATGTCCTCGACGACGTTGGGCAAGTGGGTAGGGGCAGGGGAGCGGCCGTTGCCAGAGTAGCCACGTCCCCACTGCCGGTAGTAATGTCATTGCCTGGGCGGCGCTGGTAGCCTCCCTGCTGCTGTTGGTACCCACCGCCGTTGCTGCGCTGGTTGTGGTAGCCGCCGTCGTTGCCCAGGTTGGGGAAGGGAAGGGAAGGGATAAGGTGGGGTGGGTCCTACCACAAGTTGTGAATAATTTGTATTTTTTCTGAAAATTGTGAATAATTTGTGAACAATTTGACGTATATTTCTCTGATGCCTGGAATCCATAAAAATAATTTGGATTTTTTTTGAAAAATTTGGCATATATTTATGTTATTCGCAAATTACATCACACTGTCTAATAAATTACACTGAAGAAATCATTATAAATATAGTAATAAGGCGGTATAAATATAGCTATAAGACCGTGTAAGTGCACGAGAAAAATTCAGTTGAGTGGAGGACACAAAGCAACTGATATCCTTTAAATTTGTTTCAAAGTACGTGTCAGCACCAATCAACAAGCTAATCGCGTATTCATAAGCAGGTACAGGTAGGTGCTGATCAACTGATAGAGCCACATTGCTGCAGTGGAGTCACAATAGACATGAGAGCGGACGGGGACAACGACGGCAAGACCTCGGCGTTCCAGTGCCTGACCGCGGCACGGTACACGGTGGCCGCCGTGGTGACCGTGCTGATCGTCGCCGTCGTCGTCACCTCCCTGAAGGTGGTGCTCCGCCCGGAGTCCCTGCGCCTCTCCGTCGTCGACGGCGCCGTGTACTCCACTCCGCATCCGGCGAGCGAGGCGGTGACCATGCAGCTCAACCTCCGGGCCGACAACCCCAGCGGCCGCGCCCGGATGTACTTCCTCAACGTCACCGCGTACCTCTTCGACAGCGCGACGCCGGCGACCACGCCGAAGCCCGACGAAGACTGCATCATCTTCTTCAACCCGACCGACCGGGCCGTGCGGCAGGAGATGGCGGTGGACCTGATGACGAGCGTGGAGGCGACGAACGACCCTGGCGTCATGAACCAGACCTACTTCGAGCTCCTGTACAACACCAAGGGGTGGCGGCGGCGTCATCGGCGACATGACGCTGCGGGTGGACGGCAGCCTCGTGACGGAGGTCAGCTCCAGGTTCAACATGACCCGCCTGCAGGTCACCTACTACTGCCGGCCGCTCCTCGTCGGCGGGAGCAAGGGCGGCGAGGCCTCCATGGGCAGGAAGGACGTGATCTGCACGGATAACCTGGGTAGTCAATGATCGATTCTCCATGGTTGCGCCGCCCACTTGTAGGAGTAGTTAGTTCATGATTCGTGAGAGAACGAGAGTGTGTTTCTTGTTTCAGAATCAAGCGCGGTAGAGTCTCTGCCTGCTTCAGAAGAGTCCTGTGTGTATATATGTTATTTTTTTTGACGTTAATCTGTGTGTATGTTCTTGTTGTTATTATTATGTTATCTATCTACCTGGCACCTGTGTATTTTAACTTCTGGCCTGTGCCAGGCGAATTCTATAAGAACTAACGTATGCAACTTCATTTTGTTATACAGAGTATATTCTGGTTTTTTATTTTATCAGAAATACTGTACGTAGGACGTCCGTCCCGTCTGGACGCTCTTTCATGGGGGCCCACAACCGCTATGGAACACGGGCCCGTAGTCGACGTCAACGTCGGCTCAGCAAGTAGCATTTCCGCGGTACTACGAACGAAACTATTTTTTTCTTTGTCACCAAGATTATTCAGTTTTCTTTTCTGTCTAATTATTAAGTAAGCGCGCGATCGATCGATCCATCTCCCTTTTCCTGCAGTCTAGGATTGATCCGATGGCCACCGGCGGTGGCGGCGGCAGGAGGAGGCGGAGCATGCCGGGGACGGTGCAGACGATGATGGTGGACACCGCCAGCGACGTGCCGTGGGTGCAATGCCACCCGCCGCCGACGGGCGGCAGCAGATTCTTCGACCCAACCAGGTCGCCCACCTACGCCCCCTTCCCGTGCGGCTCGCCGGCGTGCACGCGTCTCGGCCCCTACGGCAACGGCTGCATCAACGGACAGTGCCAGTACCGCGTCACCTACCCCGACGGGTCGTCGACGCTGGGCACGTACAGCTCCGACCTGCTCACCATCACCCGCACCACCGCCGTCCGCGGCTTCCAGTTCGGCTGCAGCCAGGCCGAACAAGGCCTGAGCCAGGCCAGCAGCAGCTCATCCGGGACCATGTCGCTCGGCGGCGGCCCGGAGTCGCTGGTGTCCCAGACGGCGGCCACCCACGGCAACGCCTTCTCGTACTGCGTCCCGCCGACGCCCAGCGACGCCGGGTTCTTCGTCCTCGGCAAGCCGCCGTCTTCCAGGACGAGGACGTTCGTGGCGACGCCGATGCTGAGGTTCACCCAGGCGCCCACGCTGTACCGGGTCCTCCTCCGCGGCATCACCGCCGCGGGGCAGCGGCTCAACGTGCCGGCGACAGTCTTCGCCGCCGGCTCCGTGATGGACTCCCGCACGGCCATCACGCGCCTGCCGCCGACGGCTTACCAGGCGCTGCGCGCCGCGTTCCGGAGCAGGACACCTGCTACGACTTCACCGGCGTCATGGTCGTCAGGGTGCCGAGGGTCGCGCTGGTGTTCGACCGGAACGCCGCCGTGGAGCTGGACCCCTCGGGGATCCTGCTCGACGACTGCCTCGCCTTCGCGCCCAACGGCGACGACCGCGCTCCGGGGATCATCGGCAACGTGCAGCAGCAGACCATCGAGGTGCTCTACGACGTCGGCGGCCGGTCCGTGGGCTTCCGCCGCGGCGCGTGCTGATCGAGCTCAGCTACGTGCTGCAGTGCGGGCAGGCTGCGCGCGGCCTACGTGTACCATGCATGGCCCCCTAGCTAGTAGTAGGACTCGTTGTTTGTATTTTGTGTTGAATAAACTCTACTAGGCATGTTAGTTTGTTCACTTGAGTTAGCAAGTTAGTACAAGTTATTAGAAGTGTCTAGGTAGTACGTGGTGTGCAAGTGCAGTTCAGTTAGTGGACGTTTGGTATGGCTGGCACGACTCTCGCGTCACCCGTGTCGATTCATGTATGAAATTGCTACTCTAATTTGTTCGTGTAGATCTACGTACTCTTTCCTACTAGTTCTTTGTGGTTTTTCTTCTGTTTGGGAATTAATAACTCATCAAATCATATACGGCAACTATGACATACTAGCAACATGTCCATGTCACTTAAACACTTACAAACACATCTAACACGTACCACGTCCATTTCGCATACCAACATGTTCAATAAAAAGCAACAACTGGCTAGTAGTGATGTCCACTGGCAAAAACATCACATTCACCAAGCATCTAAAACTAACAAATTAGCTAGGCTCCCTACCGCGTTCCTCCTCTTCCAGTAGCGGTTGCACTTCATGATGAATGAAAAGAGTAAAAATATGTTGGTAAAATTACCAATGATTAAATAAGCAAATACAATAGTTGCACTTGATATGGCAGCAGCTTCGCACCCAACCTGTGTTCTTCTAGCAAATGCCCCAAGTGGAACGTGTGTGGCTGCAGGCTTACCTTTCAATTTTTTGGGTACGGTCCATTCCAACTAACGTGCTGTTGCGGGCCGTGAAGACATGCGCCTGGGTTGCTATCACGTACGTGGGCTTCTAGGGATATATCAGCATGGCTGCATCTGCCCATATCAGTGAAAATCCCGAGTGCTTCCTGTGTGGTGCTGAAGACTCCTAAAAACACTTCTTTGCACCATGTCAAAATGTGTCTGGGCATTGGTTGACGTGTTCAGCAGCCTGATGCAAGAAGCTGGATCTTTTCGTTTCGTTGATAGCGACACTGAAGCACGACGATCAGATCCTGGTTCTGGTGGTATCCGACTGCTTGCCCGTGATTAGAAATATGAATGTAGAATTCCGATGTGCTTATATATGGCTGGATAATTCGGGAGATCAAGTCATAGGAGGCTCTTTTTTGAAGAGATAAGAATCACCCATGAGAATCGCCGACACAATGCACACGTCGAAATTTTAGCAAGAAGTAGTATTTATGATGAGGGTGGTAGGCATGTGTGGTTTATTAGACCGCCTAAAGACGTTTGTATTCCAAAAACAATTGCTTTGTAGTTAAATATGAAGCTCTAAAAAACAACAAGATAATTATTGTTCCGTATAAAAAAAGCTAGATAAGTATGGTTGTACTAGTTGGTTTTACTTTTTATCCTCAAAAAGAGTTGATTTTACTTTTTCTTTTAGAAAAATGTGATAACTTTCTTCTAAAGCGTCATTTTCAATTCTATTTTCACCACTATATATGTCCCTTATGATAAGACTACAAAACAAGGCCATGATACAAATGTTTCTTAATAGTTTTTATGCAGTGGGAATTTATGTTGTGTCGGTAGTACCTAGTTGTGTATTAACTATGAAGTAGCTGTGCTAAATAAGTAACACTAGTACAGAAAGATTAACCGAGGTGAGCCAAATGGATTAACAGAGGCGGGCATTGCAACCTCCTACAATCAAAGGTCACCGTTAATGGTGAACTATGGAGGCATTTACTTTGCCTGCCTTCATAAATCAAAAACGAAAAAACAAAAAAAAGAAAATCCATGGACAGGGCCACCAAGCCCATCCATGGGTCGCCGCTTGAATCTTCACGCCGCCGCCATCGCTAGATCCGATCGCGCCCGCCGACGCCGAGGGCCGCACCACCAAGAGGGAGAGAGAGAGAGAGGTGGACGTTGACGAGATCCTAACATATACGGCCGGGACTGCCGGTTCCACCCAAGGAGTGTCCATGCAGCTCAACTTCTGAGCTAGCTTCCTGTAGCTTCGCTTCATCTTCTGCATAAATAGACGTTAAAGTTAGTGCATTTCCCAAACGCATATACACTAAAGAAACATTTTCGAAACGAACAAGTTTATGTTTACCTCCACAAAAGCCTCAAGAACGCCTGGCCCCTGCCCTCTAGACTTGTGAAGCCGAAACGCTGCTTCGTTGGACATCCTTGACAATTGTGTCGCCTGGGTACCGAAACGCGGTTGGACAGTTTTAGTACACATACTCAATACCAAATGGATAACAAATTGTACCATTCGAGTATCTTACCATGTATCTTTGAAGCGGGGTTCTCTGTAGTTGTGTGTCGTCCCTAGTGGCAACGTCGTACACATCTTCGATCACATCTTCCTCGTCGTCCTCGTCAATCGCCTCCTTAGTGTACGGGGGCTTGATATGTGTCCTCATAAACCTATGAAGCCACCACAGGTACTCGTCGAAGGTGTGCTGGTCGTGTGGGGGACCCGCATCGACCAGCTGTCGGTCCCTGTTCTGCCACATATGGATGTACGCGTTATGTGTCACGCGCCAATACTTGGTCTTGTACCTCTTCCTGCGGTCATACCTACAACAAAACGATTGTTAGTTGTACCATACACACCTCTGAATTGTAGCTTTGTTATTAATCGATAACGCACCCGTGCAATTCTTGGTTGGTGGAGTAAAGCGATGGTGGGTAGCCTGTCATTCTTCCAAACTGCCTACAAACCCTGATGGGCAAGTGAATCTCGACCACGTGGAAGAAAATAAGAGGGACGTTGCAGCGATACTCGTCTGACTCATCCCTAGTGACAGGACTCAGATAGTACTCAAGCTCCGGAGCATCCCAAGGACACCAATGCACCTGAACATTTCGTAATTGAGTTAGGTTGTGATATAGTGTACATCGAACAAGACACATGTATGATAGTAAAGAGCGCGTAACCTGGTGCTGTGTCAGGATGTCGAGACCGTCCGTGTACTCCCTGTACTTGCACCTCGCATTCCCTCTAACTAACTCTGCTTGCATCCAGATATACAGAGTTGTAGGGAGTGTATCCTGCCCGTTCCAATGCTGCATTGAACACGATAATGAATTAGCCATTAATAATTTAATCATATGTAACTGCCTCAAAGAATATAGTGAACCAAAGTACTTAGTGGTAAACCAGTAGCAAGGGGCCTCCCAATGGGCCATCGTTCCCAACACCAAACCTGGAGTAGGTAGGAGCAACCCCCAAGGTTCGCATACCCTAAGGTGCGACGGCAGGCAATGCATAGCTATCGATACGTCCATGCCAGGACTACGCTGCCCCAGCTGTACGCCGCTATGTTATCCCACGGCTGGCGTAGTATGCCATGGAAGATCTAGGTGATGGTGTTGCCCGAGGCGTCTGGGAAGAGAAAAGCACCAAGGAAGTGCCAGAGCCACACTCTAGCGAATTTGTCGATCTGAGCCTCATCAGCCTGTGGGTCCAAGTAATCAAAGCGCTCTGTGATCCACGATGACGAAACACCAGAACTTTTCCTGAAATTCACAAAAAAAATGAGACCCGATGGCTGTAGGAAAGCAATGCAAGTATTAAATAGGCTTGAATTGCTCACTTATTTTTCTTATAAACCTCGTCGTCCGGTGGAAGAAAGCCAGTGAACTGAGCCACCAACTCCCTCTAGTGATCGTTGTCAACTATACCTATCACTGGAAGTCCCCCCAACCAAAGGCCAAAGATAGCCTTCACGTCCTGCATGGTTAAGGTCATCTCGCTACAAGGTAGGGGGAACGTGTGGGTCTCAGGCCTCCACCTGTTATAAGAATAGAACGACTGTTAGTTACTCAAATTTGTTATAAGAATGTTTACGTACAATGAAGTAACTCGCACCTGTCTATAGCTGCACTAAGTAGTACTGGGTCAAGGGACGGAAGACCGTAGTTGACAACACGGACAAGCTCGAGGAAGCCGGCACACCGTATGTACCGCGCATAACGCTCGTCCCACTGGTGCGCCCTGGTGTGCGTGTGGGGCCTCAAAGGAGGCAAGGGCACCTCTGCGTCAGTGTCACTCAAGAAGTGTGCTTGGTGCGGCTCGTCGTACTCCACCTCAAGAAGGGGGTACAACAGGTGCTGCGTGAGAGGGGCCATCCTGTTACAAATTGATAAACAAAGGGTTAGAGTATTCAAATTAACATCATGTAGCATTGCAAAATTTAAACTACTTATTATGCAATAGGAACACAATATGAAAGCACATGTATATATTCAAAGTAACATTAACAGACATATTAAACAACTTCACTAGAAAAAATAAGCAACTTCTATGTATTCAAACGGAAACAAACATCATTGAAGCTAGGAGGTTCATCAAACGATTCCAAATCGCCGTATCACGCACTACTAAGTACCGACATTTAAAAACTAGTATCTATACTGACAACCTTTACTACTATAAACTAACTAAATAATAAATACCTAATCAATCCCTAAACCCAAAGACCTAACTAACAGTGACCTAAACCCTAACTACCTAACCAAACCTTAACTATACTACAACACACAACCTAAACCCTAAAAACTACCTACCTAAATAAACAAATTCACTAACCTAACTATACTAAATCACTAACCCTAACTAAAATAACATTCATAATAACAAGAAATCAAGAGAGGGAGCTACCTTGATATGAACCGAAGGAGAGGAGGAGGCGCTACGAGGCGAGGCGGCGGCGGTTGGCACAGGCGAGGAGGCAGCGCTGGCAGGCGGCGCCTGGCGCAGGCGAGGCGATAGCGCTAGCAGGCGGCGGCGGCGCTGCCACTTGATGGTGGCAGCGCCTGGTGCAGGCGACGCGGTGGCGCTGGGCGGGCAGGGGTGTAGGCGGCGGCGGCGTTCGAGGGCGAGGGCAGGCACAGTGGAGGCATCGCGGGCATTAATTGGGCCTTGTCGTGCCACCAGTGATTGCGCATTACAGCCGCGCCAAGATGGGTGGCGCGACAGACCCTGCCACGACGACGCCACGTCATCCTCCCGCCGCGCCGCCATGCATGGCGCGGCACAGGCGTTTCGCCACGCTATGGCAATAGGCGCGGCAAAAAGTGTTAGTTTTGGCAAAAAAAAAACAATGTTAGATTTAAAATTAGTTTACAAAAAGTGAGCCTGATGCAAGAAGCTGGATCTTTTCATTTCATTGATAGCGACACTGAAGCATGACGATCAGATCCGGGTTCTGGTGGTATCCGACTGCTTGTCCGTGATTAGAAATATGAATGAAGAATTCCGATGTGCTTATATATGGCTGGATAATTTGGGAGATCAAGTCATAGGAGGCTCTTTTTTGAAGAGATAAGAATCACCCATAAGAATCGCCGACACAATGCACACGTCGAAATTTTAGCAAGAAGTAGTATTTATGATGAGGGTGGTAGGCATGTGTGGTTTATTAGACCGCCTAAAGACGTTTGTATTCCGAAAACAATTGCTTTGTAGTTAAATATGAAGCTCTCAAAAACAACAAGATAATTATTGTTCCGTATAAAAAAAGCTAGATAAGTATGGTTGTACTAGTTGATTTTACTTTTTTATCCTCAAAAAGCGTTGATTTTACTTTTTCTTTTAGAAAAATGTGATAACTTTCTTCTAAAGCGTCATTTTCAATTCTATTTTAACCACTATATATGGCCCTTATGATAAGACTACAAAACAAGGCCATGATGCAAATGTTTCATAATAATTTTTATGCAGTGGGAATTTATGTTGTGTCGGTAGTACCTAGTTGTGTGTTAACTATGTAGTAGCTGTGCTAAATCAGTAACACTAGTACAGAAAGATTAACCGAGGCGAGCCAAATGGATTAACAGAGGCGGGCATTACAACCTCCTACAATCAAAGGTCACCGTTAATGGTGAACTATGGAGGCGTTTGCTTTGCCTGCCTTCATAAATCAAAAATGAAAAAACAAAAAAAAGAAAATCCATGGACAGGGCCACCAAGCCCATCCACGGGTCGCCGCTTGGATCTCCGTGCCGCCGCCATCGCTAGATCCGATCGCGCCCGCCGACGCCGAGGGCCGCACCACCGAGACGGAGAGAGAGAGGTGGACGTTGACGAGATCCTAACATATGCGTATGTTAAGTCTCGGGTCCAGTGGTTCCCAAACGGAGAAGGCCCCCCAACCGACCCCTCCAGTATCGCCCGGGGGCTCGGGGGCTATACCCATCGGGTACGCTCGAGCGCACCCTCTGGAGAAGAAACCCTGCCAAGCCTTACTACGACGCGACCTCCACTTGGGGCTCGGGGGCTTGCCTGAGCCCATAGGCTCCCGATCTACTCAAACACTCCGGTTTGGCCCTTGGCTCCTGCCCGGCAAGCAATGCTAGCCAAGGCCCGGGCACAAGAAGACACGCCCCGAGCTACCGAGGCTCAAGGGCTCTCCAGCGCTACCGATTGGGCACGGCATTGTCGGCCACTTTCCCGATAGGGTCACGCACGGGGCGTGACACAAGAAGACAAAGCTTTCCAGTGGCCTCCGAGGACTCGGGGGCTCCTGGGCCCGGGCGTCAACCCCTAGAGCCGACCTCCTTCACCGCCAAGAAGACTCTAGAAGGTCCACCTAGGGGAGGCCGGTCCAAGACAACACAACCAGACACGTAGAGTGTCAGAACAGAGCAGCCAGACGATGCCCAAGGCTTCTTTGGCTCCACGTCACCGCCACGGTCCACAACGCGTCGCTGCAAGGCCCTCCTAGACTCCGGTGCATGTAGATCGTAGACTCACCTCCCCAAACCACCATGTACCCGACCTATCTTGTTACATAAGGGATAAGGTCGGACCTAGGAGAGGGAGGGGGAACCCAGACAGATCATTCCATTCCTTGGCCTCGGCTCAGCATCGAGAGCAAGGCAACCCCCCGAGGGGCACCGAGAGCTCTTCCACCGCATCTCGTCGTCTTCCTCCTCTCCGATGAGGGGAAGGCTCCACTGGCGGCGAGGCAACCTTAGGATTAGCATCGAACTAACCCCTACCAAATCTCTCTACAAACCTGTTGTAACCCCCCGATTTTGGGTGCTTTTGAGTATAAGGATCATCAGCTGCTGGACGTAGGGCACCGATTAGCCCGAACTAGGATAAACCGTTGTGTCCTCTCTATGATTCTTGTGTTCTTGAATCCACCTGAGCCACCAGAGATCCGTACTCTGGCACCGACTCGAAAAACAATGCTTGCTGCGGTTCCGACCCTGTGACAGCTAGCGTGCTAGGTAGGGGGCCAACGTCAAGTGCGATTCTGGCTCTATAGTGGCTGGAGCCACCCGCCTCGGCACCAGGGCAAGCGGCACCGCTGCCGCTTCCACGGCGAGTTCTTCGTCACGGCTGGCGCCTTCGCTCTGGGCTAGGTCCTCAACTTTGGGAGCCTGGCCTACGTCACCGACTGTTACGGTGAGCTTCGTCCACTCCATGAGGCTGCACCGACGGCCAGCGAGCCCCTGGCGTCTCCCACTCCGCTAGGACTTCTAGGAGTAGATCTCGAGGTCCTGGCCCAATAGATTCGGCGTGGTTTGGGCCCGAACCCCACCGTGCCGGACCGCCGCCAGATGTTTTATATGCTGGCCAATGTCCACATCTAGATCGCCACCGGTGAGTTGCTCCCACCGCCTAACCACTTTTGGTACTACCTCCCAGGCCTGTCTTTTAGGATCCAGAATGCGGCGGTGTCCTTCCAGATGGAGCTAGAGCACCTCATCAGTCATGAGGCACAGCGAAGCGCCATCCTCTCCGGCACGACGGGGACTGATGTCCCGTCGCTACGCAGCTTCCTCCAGATCCTTTCGGGGAGTGACTCGGAGTACGACTCCGATGATGTTGACTATAGGGCCCCTCCACGCATGTTCTACCACATCGATGGTGAGGTTCTTGCCGAGGAGGCGCCCAGGCTCACATCGCTAGACCAGAGTCCCTGCAGCCATGCGGCCTACCTCCAGGAGAAGGAGGATCACTTGCGGGCTCAGCAGGTGGACCTGGAGGCCACCGAGGCAGAGCTCGAGCACCAAAGGTAGGACCTTGCTTGGCAGTGAGCCGCATACCCTCTCGGCGACGATGACGATGCCTACACGAGTGCTCCCAGCGGCCTATGCTTTCCCCGTGCGACGTACAACATGGCGGCCGCCGCTTGCCGCCTGGAAGACATCTCTGACACGCCGAACTCGAAGACCAATGAGCGGCTAAACGAGGCAAAGCAGCTCCTACGTGTCACCCTTGAGCAGCAGGCCGAGAGCTCGGTGTCCCGGTGCCGTGTCGTGCTCTCCCAGTCGTCCCAGATGACAGCCACTCCAAACAAGGACCGCTCCAACGCTCACACCCCACAAGCAGGGGGAGCAGCGGCGACATCTCCGGCAATAGCTCCGATCGGCTGCGGACTCAGGGCACCAAGCCACAGCAGGAGCGAAGGTGTGACCTTTCTCCTCGGTGTCCTCCCCTCGCGCCACCGGATCAGCGACAACCGCGACATCCGCGACACCATCGAGGCCAGGCGCCACGCTCAGGCGTAGTCCCATACCCCTGATCGACGGTGCTAGGGCGCCATCCTGGATCACTTCAGCCTCCTAGCGTTTAGGGCAGCGATCCGGGTGGCTCCCTACCCTAGGCGTTTCTAGTCACTGATGCACATCTCCAAGTACAATGGCAAGACCAACTTGAGTCACTGGCTAGAGGATTACCGCCTCGCCATGAAGGCCGAGGGGTCAGATGATGACTTCGTCATCTAGTACCTTCCTTTGCTTCTGTCAAGCTCGACCAGAGCTTGGCTCGAGCAGCTCGAGCCAGGCAGCATCCGTTGCTGGGGCGATCTCCGCTCTGTCTTCATCGGGCACTTCCAGGGTGTTGGTGTTTATTAATGTGTCACTTGTTTGAGTACTTAGCCACCTATTGTAAACCTATACCTCCTAACTTTACAAGGTTATCATCCCTAGTGATGATGTCAGAGATATGTGTTGGTACTACATAGAATTACTACTAGAATAACACTAAGCAGTTTTTTATTAATTATGTGACTAGAGAGAGAATATATATAAATCTATGAACCAAAAGTATCCGCAAGCGCACAGATAATATACCATTGTAGCATTTTACTCGAGAGTATTCCAGGTATCGTTATTTATATTTTTACCACTAGGAAGGTCTAGCATGGATATGTATTGATAACTTATACTATTGAAGGAGAAATAAACCATAGCCAATATTCTACTCACAACAAGAGTATGTCATAGGATAAGATATGTATATAATAAGTAGTGAGAATAATAAATCACTCAGAGCACTCCTTTCTATAGCATTAGCATGGTCAGGTAGAATATTAGAGGAATAATTCCTAAGTCATTGTGTTGACACAAAATGTGACGCACTGTGCCACACACACAGCAAGCCGAAAAGCGTAGCTTCAATCGGATGCCCGGGTGCTTCGTGATCCGGACGTGCTACCGGTTTGACCTGAAAAAACCGACAAGGATAAAACAGATTAAATGTCAAACCGGAACATGTCGGGTGAGACCGATAGCTTCCGTATATACGCCCTCGGCCACTTACAACGACATACGACTATAGGAAGTCATGCGCCCAACAAGTTTATAAATCATTCGATTAATCGTAAGATGGACATACGTAAAGATCTGATTGCCGAATGCATATGCATGGGAAGACATGTTTGAACAAGTGAAATTGATTATGCGTTAATGCATATCCAAGCTCAACAATCCAAATTGAGTTGGGGTCCATGAAGAAGGAACGTGTAGATAAACATGATTAAGCCAATCTAAAACTCAAGCGTCGCCGCATTTACGACACCTAGTTTCGTCAAAAACTTAAACGTGATTAACATACATGAACCCACAACATGTGACAATCTAGATTAAAATAATTTGGCCATTACGAGCATGTTATCTATTTGCAAAGGTATTATGAAAGTAATGATCATTGAAGCTCGAATAAAACCATAGAAGAGGGCCGAACAATATCAATCTAGATTGGGCAAAAAGTGTGTTACAAATATATAAAATATTTAAAACATGCAACACAGATAACTTGATGAATCTATTTAGATTTTGCCGTAATCTAATAGAGCCGATAACCGCCTTTGCTTCCACTAAGCATATTGAGCAAACGCACGCACTTACGGTATCTACTCATAAACAAAGTATAAGCGAAGACTTCTTGATTGTCAAGCAAAGATCCGCCGCATACGATCATTGAAAACAAACAAGACTACTTGCATCACGTTTAAATCCACCGCATGATACTAAACATGATAACAAGGTTGTCGGAACTTACGGAGGTCGACGGATCGATGACTCCTCTCGAAGAACTCGACGACCACGACAAAAGGACTCGAAAGTTGGCACGGGGCGGTTGTATTGATTTGGTTGTGAACGCCTATTACAATGGTCGAGGGTCAATATTTATACCCTAGACGAAACACGAGTCCTAAAGACTACGATTTACAAAGGAACTCTTTAAATAAACTTGGAAACTACGATTCCTTGCCCCAAACTCTCGTAGTCCTTTATTATTACAACTTTCATCTTCTCGATCAGCTTTGCTTGCCATCTTCTCGCTTTCCCGAATGGAGTTATCGCCTTCCGGAATAACCGACCGCACAAGCATTTAGCCGACCGCTTATGCGTTATTTGCGAACACTCTTCTTCCTGCATGTGGGTCCACCCGTCATCTTCCGAAATTGACCAAAATCCAAAGTTAACACATGCCCCTCAATTTCGGGATAAAAGTTGTTTTATTCTGAAATTGACCATAAGCTCTTTCATCCTCCTAGGTCATCACCGTTCAAAACCGCAATTGCCGCTGCCCAAAATTTCAATCTTTCAAATAACTTCGAACTTCCTCTAAATCTTCAATGGCGACCTGTGATGAAATCCCGTAGGTAAACTTTATTTATATTCGCAACTTTCATCCCATCCTTCCGCCTCCTCTTTGACTTATTCCCCTCGATTTCAATCATCTTCTAAAGGAGTACAAGAGCCGATTTTGATCCCTTACGCCAACCCCGACTCCTATTTCCTTGGCCCAATGGGAAACCCCGATCCTTCGAAATCATTGAGAAGGAAACTCAAAGAATTCCTTTCAAGTCCGGAATTACCTCACCAAACCGATGGCCAAACACGTTCAAGAATTGGCCATTCCCCCAATCACCGGATGGCGAATCGATACAGGAGAATGTTGGAGAAGAGCAACAGCCCATCGACAGGACATCGATCATTGTCCGAGTTATCTTTAGCGAGACACCGTGAATGATTCCCTTCCGATAGCAGACTTCTCATTTTTGGTCCGACGCTACAAATGCCTTTATCTTCGCCATGGTATTATGACCATCACTCTAGCCGACGTATACATGATGACCGGTTTGAATGTGTCATTGCCAAGATATATCCTTATAAGTACAAGAGCAAGAGTAATCAAAGAGCCGTTAGTTCGGATGTGGATGGGTCAAACATATTCGAATTACATGAATGCATCCGCTCCGCCTCTCGACAAAGAGTTGAAAGCTTTCATGAATATGTGGCTATGCGATTCATTTTTGTGGAAAATCCAATGAACCAACCCTCAATCACATGGTAATGGTGAAGACTTAGCTGCAGCACCCAGATCCCATTAGGCAAATATCTTTTAGGGTCTACATTATCATATGATGCATCGATCACCCTTCGGATGCGCCAAGGTGGAGAAATTTCTTGTGTGAACGGCCCCTGGTGGCTAATTCAAATGTGGCTCCAACTATATATGCATCGAGATAACCCCTGTGAGCCTCTTCAACCTAAGCTTCCCTCGCTTAACTATCTCAAGGCAAAGACAAAGAAAGGTTAAAGCTTGTCGACTTATGGGGAAGCAAAGAACATCTATAAGCATTGATATAGACATTGGTCACCTCTTCAAGCTATTTTCAAAGGATTCGACAGAATGTGCTCTGGTTTCCTTGGGGAAAATGAAGATCCGACTTTGCCCTCGCAAGTTTAGCTATGAAATTGGTTGTTCGTGCCAAGAATCCACGAGATTTTCAACTCCTTTATCAAACCTTGCACTTTGCCACCGAATTTCATCATGGGAGATTAGTACAATCCACCTATGAGTTCTATTATCCCAACATGGTAGCCAGACAATTAGGATGCGCCAACCGCCCCAAAATTCCTCTTCTCAACAATCATAAAATCAAGGGAAGCAATAATGTAAGGAATGGAAGCCAAGAAGGTCTTTGAATTAGGATGGGAATTACCAATATATGAACCATCTCCATTTGGGCTAATAGATGCTGCTCATCCCCTCTTTGTCTCTTGGTGGCAAGAATGGCATGCTCATATCTTCAATATAGCAGTTCATTCTTCATGCAAAAACTTGCAACCCGATTTTGCTTCGATGGGGAGGTAATTTCATTATGCCCATCATTTCTTATTCTTGAATCCACTTCTTATTTTAACATCCGGTTATGCACAGGATCTTGAGTTTACTTCCCCCTTAAAGCAATTCAAGATTATCCGGCTGGTCCCAAACCCCTTTCTGGGGTTTGATGCTCCAAATTTAAAGGAATTCATGAAAACTTCGCAACTTTGGATTCAAAGCACCTCTAAAGGCACTCATAAGAACTCCTGTTACTTCATTCTTTGCATCTTCCGGAGGAAAAAAGCAAAAGGAAAACACACAAAGTTTTCTCTTACCCAAGAAACCAAGGACCAAGAAAGCCAGATTATCCCTTAAGGCATGAACCTTCTGCTTTCTTATCAGTTAACCATTTCATTTGGCAAGAAGTTCGACTATCTTTACATTCATTCCTTCCACTCGCAGCCACAAGTCGAAATTCCCATACCGGGTAATACCTCAGCGCCTGTAGAACCAACCCCTGAAGTTTCTACTGAAGATGAAGAAATTCATGATAGCGAAATTTCGAGAGACCCATGAAGTTTGAAAGTTCAAAGGCTCATAAACCCGATGAGACTATAGGTAACATTGCTCAACCAATTCTCCTCTCCTTTCTCTTTAACAACATCTATCTCTTATGCTCATTATCACTTACTTTCTCGAAATAGATGAGATCTTAGATGAACTGCAAGGAAACTTCTCCTGATCAATCTCCAGATCCGTCTCCTCCGAACCTTCAATCAAGTCCTCCAAAGAAGCTGGTATAACTCATCCTCGATGACCAATCATTATTTAACAGTAACGCTTGTCTCATACTATATTTTAGCAAAATTACCCAATCGGCTAACACCTTCTTTCTTTCTCTTTGTTTAGAAGAACATCACTAAACCGACCACCGCCACTCCTTCTCTATTGAGGACTACATTATTGAGAAAGGTGAAGAGATCACTTCTCATCAAACTTTGTCACCGGAGAATCGAGCTCGCTAAAAGAAGTGATTATTCTCTTGAATAAGGATACCATTAGTCCGGTTCGAATGCGAGACCAGATAAAAGACCTTCTTGAACTCATTGATCAAGATATCCTTCGCGCTCTCAAAGCTCCCCTAGAATCTGCAGCCCATCTTGATGATCACTTTGCTATGGTGAAAAGGGCAACCAAGAACATATCTTCGAGGGCGCTCTGCGAAGGGACGATCTTTGAAAAAACTGGAGATTAAAGATCTTCACTCTCATATCCAGACTACGAGAAATTCTTTAGCAACCTTGGAGCCTGGAATCGAGATCCATGGAGGATGAAAAAATCAGACTAGAAGCTCAACTAGCCGAACTGAATGCCAAAATTCAGTCTCACAGGGCCCATATAACCAATCTGCCGAAGAACATAGAAGCAACTTCACTAAAAATAGCTTCGACCATCAAAGAAGACCAGCAGATCAAAAACAAGTTATCCAGTATCCAGAGTTCTGAAGATGAAGATCACAAAGTGCTAGATAATGTTAGCCGAATCAGGACCGAGGCCATAGAAGCGATCAATCATCTTCTCGAACCAAGAGACATTAGGGCTTGTAATAAACTTTAAGTGTGATACCCTTTTTCCTTGATTAAACAACTTTATGTTCACTTATTTTCATCCGTTCGGAAAAAAGCAATCGGCCATCTTCCCTTAAATTACTCGATTAGAATGTAGCCGATTGTCTCCATTCTTCCGATAACCGAACGATTCCAATCCAAACACTGTGAGGGTATAGCCGAACAACGTTGGCTCCAATAAATCATGGAGATATTTCAAGCGACGTTCGACTTAACTCATACCTGGCCCAGTCCAGTAACGGTCCATCAAAAGGGAGAAAACCTACTCCGCCGTTCGGGATTCTCGTCCCACAACCCCGTGGAATTCGCCACGATCTTTCGCTTCGGCTTATAAATAGCCCCTCCCATTGGCCTTCATCACTATCTTTGCCTCAGCGTTCTCACATCCGTCTCTTCCACTTCCTTCGTCTGATTCATTCTAGAAAGAAACCCTAACCTCCGTCAAAGCAAATGACGAACAGCGGCAACCGTGGCAAGCGTCCTGCCGACGGAGAGGCTGAAGGAAGCAGAGCATCGCGCTGCCGGCGTCGTGGGTATGATTCGGTTCTTTGCCCCCTTTGTAATTTCCTCGTTCATCTCTTAATTCCGATTTCTCCCTCCCCATTCATCAGGATAAGAGTCATCAGCTCCAGTCAATACCATCTCCTCCCTCCGGTGTCGGCAGCTCAACCGGGAACTCCATCTTCCGGCTCCTCCGGGTCTTCCAGCTCCTCAAGCTCTTACCATTCCAACCCTTGGGGTTCGGCAGAGCCAGCAGATGCATACCACCCATACTCCCACGAGGAAGCGCTTAAGTTTCGCCAGGAGAGGGATGAAGCCCGGGAGGAGCTAGGCGACGTCTCCAAGAAGTTCGGCATTGATCAAGCCGAATGGGAGAACCAGCGGAAACAATTTTGCGACGCCATCACCGGTTTGATATTTTCATTTTAATTTTGTCACCCTGACTTCCTTTGCTTGTCGACCCATTTCTTCTTTTCTGCCCAGCTCTTTCCGCGGAGAATGACCGCTTGAAGACGGCGGCGAACAAGATTGCCGACAAGGTGAATGCTCAAGGGGAGACATCTGAGGCACGCCTTGATGCCGTGGACGGCCGTATTGATCAGGCCGTCATCCAAGGTGTGCACCTCGGCGCTTCTCTCGGGCTGGCGGCAATGACCTCCCAAACCAACGAAGACTACTCCTCCCAACCAGTTGGCTTTGTTGGAGGACGCCTGAGATTTAAGTTGACGACATCGATGAGCGTTTGGAGGCCTCAACGACGATCATCATGTCACCCTTGCCAAAATCACAAACCCCCAATCCGTCCTCAACAAGTTATTTGAAGAGTAGTTTGTATTAGGACGAACTTTATAAATAATCTCATTCTTCTAATGACATTTACTTCTTTGATCCTCTTCGGTAGAATCCCGCCATGATTGCCGGAAAAATGCTGAAAACAACCCGCTTTGGATAAACATTCTTGTGCTAGAGGCGATGCAAACTACATCGGCTATTTTGTGCTAAAAGGCGATATAGACGATATCGGCTATTTCCAATCTCAGATCTCGATTTTTAGGCTAAAGGCGATATGAACAATATCGGCTATTTTTATCATGTATCCAATCTTCTAGGCCAAAGACGATTTTTCCTTCATCGGTTTTTTTCGATCTATATTTACTTAACCAACCTCAACACTTTGGGGTAGTATTTCTTAAGAAATCTTCCATTAATAGCTCGTAAACTCTTCTCCGAATAAAGTCTTTAATATGTATGCATTGCCAGCACACATTCTACAATTCGGAAAGGACCTTCCCAATTTGGAGACCATTTGCAACGCTCTATCTTTTGTCCCAACTGCAATCTGCTTTTCCAAACCAAATCTCCTTCTGCGAATTGTTTCAAATTTAACCTTTTGTTATAATACACAGCAACGCGTATTTTATTTTTTTCTCAATATTTTCCAATGCCTTGAGACGAATCAAATGTAAATCTTCCAATTCATCCATCATCGACTCTTATAATCTTCTTTTGCCAATTCTTTCTCAGAACACAATTAGCCTTGAATCTAACCGTAACTCCCATGGTAGTACAGCACAGATGATGCCCATAAACCAGTTCATAGGGAGACGCTTTGAGTGGATCCATGACAAGCCATTCGGTAAGCCCACGTTGCTTCATTAAGAACCAAGTGCCATTTCCTTGGTTTTTCATCAATCTTCTTCTGGATAATTTTAATCATAATCTTATTTGATGCTTCACTCGACCATTAGCTTGTGCATAATAAGGAGAAGAATTATATAACTTAATCCCCATACTTTTGGCAAAGTCACAAAATTCTCAAGAAGTAAATTGAGTCCCCGATCAGTTGTTATAGTCCGAGGAATCCCAAATCAGTGAACTATATGTTCCTTAACAAAACCCGATCATATTTTCTCGACGTTACTTTCTTCAAAGGGATAGCCTCAACCCACTTGGTGAAATAATCCGTGGCCAAAAGTACAAATTTGTGTCCCTTACTAGAAGGAGGATTGATCGACCAATTAAATCTATTCCCCATCCTCCGAACGGCCAAGGCTTGATTATAGGATTCATAGCGAGACGCCGAACTTTTTGAATATTGCCAATTTCTCATACAATTGTGACACCCTTTGTAATATTCAAAACAATCTTCCAACATAGTTGGCCAAAAATAACCGGTTCTCCTAATTATCCACTTCATCCGATAAGTCAATGATGTGCACCACACAACCCTTCGTGAACCTCATACATCACTTTCTTGGCCTCTTCCCCGACTCAAGCATTTGAGCAATACTCCATCGATGGACTTGTAATATAACCGATCATCAAGAAACACAAACTTGAGAGCTTTGTACCTAAGTTTTCGGAAACCCTTTGAGATGGATTTTTTCAGATAATTGGTAACTTCGTATCTCCAATCACCATCTAATCGGATCAAGATTTAAACATCTTCCTCTATAGTAAAAACTTCCCGATTCTCTCGATATCCGTATGTTTTGAGCTAACTTATTTGCTTCTTCATTGTACTCTCTAGGGATATGATGCGGGGTTACTATCGAAAAATTCTTCAAAAGTTCTCTACACTCCTCATAATATTCTCTTAACACATTATTCTTGCATTCATATCGACCATTCAGTTGATTAATCACCAACTCGTAATCCCCAAAGATTTCAACAAAGAACGGCCTTTACTTCTATAAGAAGTCAAAGCCCTCTAAGCAATGCTTCATACTACTGCTGATTGTTAGTAACATGAAATTCAATAGGACTCGCATACTCAAAAGTTTTTCCTTGTGGGGAAATCAAAGAATACCAGCACCACCGCCTTTGTTGCAAGATGATCCATCGAAGAACAAGGCCCAAGGCACAATGTTTATCGCCTCAACAGAAAGATCCCGATGTTGGGTAATAAAATCAGCAATAATTTGACCCTTTACCGCCTTTGCCGATTCATACCTTAAATTAAATTCTGACAATGCTAAAATCCATTTGCCAATTCTTCCATTCAAAATTGGCATTGATAACATATGTTTGATTACATCAAAACTAGAAACCACCACGCATTCGGAATTCAACAAATAGTGCCGTGATTTGGTACAGGAGTAATACACACACAAGCAAAGTTTCTCTGTAGCCGAATACCTTGTTTCCGGGTCTAACAGCTTTCGGCTAAAATAAGCTATGACTCTTTCTTTTCCTTCAAACTCTTGCATAAGGGCCGATCCTATCGTTAGGCTATCGGTCCACCACATACAACTTAAAAGGCTTTTCAAGTTGTGGAGGTACCAAAGACAGTGGTGCTTTCATATATTGTTTGATCTCATCAAAAGCCTTTTGTTGTATGTCACCCCATACAAATTTTTGATCTTTCTTGAGCTTCAATAAAGGGAAAAGGGTAAAACTCTTTACGATAAATTGGATATGAATCTTCTTACAAAGTTGATTTTGCCTAACAATGATTGCAATTACAGTGAGATTAGTTGGCGGCACAACTTTGTCTATTGCTTCCATGCTCTTTTCCCAACTTCAATTCCTCCTTTATGAACTAAAAATCCCAAAAACTCACCAAATTAAAACTCCAAAGGCACATTTGTTTGGATTCATCTTCAATCCATGCTTTCTTGTGCACTCCGAGTCTTTCTTAAATCGGCTAAATGTCTTTCATGATTTCTAGACTTGACTACTACATCATCGATGTAGATTTCTACAATCTTGCCGATCAACTCGTGAAAATATAATTCATAGCTCTCGATAAGTTGCACCAAACATTCTTTAACCCAAACGTCATGACTATCCATTCGAACAAACCAATATGACCAGGACATCCGAAAGTCATTTTGAAATATCTTCTATTGCCATAAAAATTTGGTTATAGCCAAAGATTACCATCCATAAAACTAATGACTTCATAACTCACTTTGCCGCATCTACCAATAAATCGGCAATCGGCATTGGGTAACCATCCATGGGAGTAGCCTTATTAAGATTTCTAAAATCTATGCAAACTCTCATTTTTCCATTTTCTTATATACCGGTACTATATTTGAAATCCACTCGCATACTTGCATGGCCGAATAAAGTTTGCTTCTATTAACCTTTCAACCTCCTTCTTCACATCGGCCAATACCTCCTCTTTGTATATCTTCCTTGGAGGTTGTTTATAAGGACGAAAACCAGTGTTTAATGGGTAATCGATGCTTAACAATGGAACGATCCAATCCGGGCATTTCCGTAAATCCCAAGCAAAAGCAGGTCTTTAAACTCTTTCAACAAATCTATCAACTTTGACTTATATTCGGGTCTAACTTTGCACTAATATACATCGCCTTGGCTTAGAACCATCACCAACATTGATTTCCTCCAACTTATCACCGACATAAAACCACGCCCCAACTTTCCTTTGTTGCCATCGACGGATTTCCCATTAAAATTGCTATGAGAGCCGATTGCTTGGATCGGTTTGTTGGCTTTCGCTAAAAACATTTACAGGGACCTTCTTTCCACACTTTTCGGAGAAACAATCGACGCCCTCATATTCCCAATAGGTAGATTCCGTGGCGAGAACACTTACCAATTATCGGCATGTACAACTTCAACATCATCTCCAATCCATTGAATGAGAATTTGATGCATAGTTGAAGGAATGCAACAATTAGCATGGATCCAATCTCTGCCCAAGAGTAGATTATATGCCCCTTGCCATCAATGACAAAAAAGGTAGTAATCGAGTTTTTGACCCAATAGTCACTTCGACATGGATAGCACCTCGGGTATCGGAAGGATTGCCAAAGAAAATCCCTAAGCACCATGTCGGTTTTGAGAATTCTTCATTAGTCATCCCAAGTTTCAAGGTAGTATAAGGCATGATATTGATAGCAGCCCTCCATCGACAAACATCTTAGTTAAAGGCTTGCCATTGACATATCCCTTTAAATAGAGTGGCCTCAAGTGACGATTCTTGATTGGTTTATCAAAACAAATTTCTTGTGTTTAATACAAGTGAGCCATCAAATCCTCGACATTCACTTTCATCAAAATCAGAGTACACCTCTTCTTGGAATTCTTGGCTTTCGGGCTATAAACTCGATGGGAGGAAGAAAGCCATGCAAGCATTAGTCAAGGACCACATCCATCGGGCTTCTTTTTAGGACGCCAAATTTGCTTTGTTTCGCAACTTCTTGTTCCAACTCCCTATTCCTCAATCGTTGTACTCTTCTTTTACGGCTTTTCCTTAGGCCTGGAGGACACCACTGTCCTTTTTGCCATACGTATTTACAAAAGTCGGCTTCTTCATTATGCACTCTATCATGAATCCAACTTTGAACTCCGCAACTCTTTTCCTTTCTTTGATTCTCAAAGCCACCTATTTTTAAGCGCCCGATCATCTTCGTGAATCTTCGTTCCAAGTCTTTCATAGACGGACGGCGGTTGACTCGAGATTGCCTATACTCGAGTAATCGAGCACTACACTCCGGACAATTATTTCTTGCAGTAAACCTCAAACCTTCATTCCAACAATGCCTAAAGAACGAACAACCCCAATGAGACTGCTCTGTTACATCATGTATTCTTCTTGCTCCCTTTGGTATACTTCTTCCTCATACCTCCCAAGCATTCTTCCATAAACCATTGTTTCTTACAGTATTCCTTCTCTTGTTCTCTCTGCCACTTGTTTAGCAAAATACGTGATGTAACTCTGGATTTGGAAGTTTGACCTTTCTCGGTTCGGCTATTCTGAAACCGAACTCGATGCTGCAGCTCTCTACTGGTGATTTGCCGATCCGGGTCAACAGCACCACTCTCCTTTGCTCTATCAGAAGTCAACACTTTCACCTTGCCTTTACCTTTGAGATCATTGGCAGATACCACATTCACAGAGAAAGAAATCATATTTTGTGGAAAAGGCTGATCATCAATTTTCATCTTGCCATCAAACCTCAAATGTCCCTCTTGGATAGCTTTCTGGATTCGCATTCTGAACACTCGGCAATCATTAATAGAATGAGAATTAGTGTTATGAAAGCCACAATATTTTTTGTCTTTCACTCCTTCAGGACGTAACATAGGATGTCCTTCTGGTAACTTGATGCGTCCTTCCTTTATCAACAATGCAAAAAGTCTGTCTGCCTTAGTAACATCAAAATCATAGGTTCCCTTTTGTTGTTTCAACCAGCGTTGACTAACTTGAGTGGGTTCCTTGTCCCAATTTAACTCAGCTTGCAGCTATCTCATCTTCATCAATATACTCAGTCGCTTCATCCAGAAAGCCCTGATACACCTCATTAGTGGCATTGTTCTTCTGAAAGCGATTATCTCTCCTGAACCCTTGGGCTTGATTACTCATAGCTGCTAAACGTTGTGCAAGTTGACCAAGATCATCAAACTCTAAACCGAACAACTTCTCCCGATATTTGGCAACATTCCTACTATAGCAATTCCGTGTAGTTGATCATCCGGTAAATTTAGAGAATAACACATATTCTTGGTCTCCCTAAATCTGCGAAGATACTCCAATGGTGTTTCATTTGTTCTCATCCTCAGACTCATGAGATCAACCAATTTCTTCTCATTGGTACCCGTATAGAAATATGAATGAAACTTCTGCTCTAGTTCTGCCCACGTACCAATGGAATGAGCCAGAGAGACGTGAACCATGTGAAAGCCGGTCCCAGAAGAGACAAAGGAAAATATCGAATCCTCCATGCCTCATCTCAAGCAGCTTCTCCAAGTCGCATTAAGTACCGATCGATGTGCTCTATGGTACTAGTATCATCTTGACCGTAAAACTTGGTCAAATCTGTTGGAGGCTTCACCCTTGGAGGCAATGCCACTCTGTTGTACCATTCTGGATAAGGAGATTTGTATGAATAGGATTGATTCTTTGGCTTCAAGCCGAACTGATTCTGCATCATATCAGCCATCCTGTGCATCAAAACATCAATACCGGATCCCGGTTTCCTTGTACTTGCACTCCGAAGGCAATCTGAAACACTTCTATACCACAGGTTTGGCACAAAGATTGACAAAGATCTGTAATCAGTAAATTCTTGATATCCATCTCCATACATATTCTTCTGTAATCTATTTGATGCCGGAGAAACTCTATAAGCTGAAAGTGGCACTTCTCCTGTGGTACCAAATGTCATCTGGCCATAAGTGGGATGTGATTGCTTTTCAAAGGTGAGTCAATCCACCTATATTTGAAGGCGACGCTTACTTCCTTTCCAACAGCTTCTCTTGATGCTTTGGAACATTGAAAAGCATCGGCCCACTAAGTGGTCCAACATTTTCCTCAAGTATTTATCAACCATTGGGCCAAAAGTACTGATCATGATTGCCCGAAAGGTATTCGTAAAAGTCAGTGATGGTTTGTCATGGTTTCTCCCATAGCTTTATAAACCGTATTGCCATCTTCCGAGCATCCTCCTCTTGATTAATCAGGTTTGATGCGGAAGAAGAACCCTTGGCATTGACGCTTTTGAAATACTTTATTGCTCTTGTTTTTGAAAAAGACATCAAGCACTTCCGTTGGTATTGCTCACACGCTTGTAGCACTAAATCCTTGTAATTATCTCGCAATTCGCCATGCTTACATCCGAACATGATCATTGTTGATCTCGGATGCCATCTTGAACTAGCAGATTGTCCCACCGGCGCAAAAAAGTGTGTTGACACAAAATGTGACGCATCGTGCCACACACACACAAGTTTAAAAGCGTAGCTTCAATCGGATGCCCGGTGCTTCGTGATCCGGACGTGCGCTGCCATCGGACTGACTGAAAAGAAACCGACAAGGGATAAAATAAATTAAATGTCAAACCGGAACATGTCGGGTGAGACCGCATACGCTTCAGTATATACGCCCTCGGTTAGCCACTTACAACGACATACAGCTATAGGAAGTCATGCGCCAACAAGTTTATAAATCATTCTATAATCGTAAGATGGACATACGTAAAGATCTGATTGCCGAATGCATATGCATGGGAAGACATGTTTGAACAAGTGAAATTGATTATGCGTTAATGCATATCCAAGCTCAACAATCCAAATTGAGTTGGGGTCCATGAAGAAGGAACGTAGATAAACATGATTAAGCCAATCTAAAACTCAAATGCTCGCACGCATCATACGACACCTAGTTTCAATCAAAAACTTAAACGTGATTAACATACATGAACCCACAACATGTGACAATCTAGATTAAAATAATTTGGCCATTACGAGCATGTTATCTATTTGCAAAGGTATTATGAAAGTAATGATCATTGAAGCTCGAATAAAACCATAGAAGAGGGCCGAACAATATCAATCTAGATTGGGCAAAAGTGTGTTACAAATATATAAAATATTTAAAACATGCAACACAGATAACTTGATGAATCTATTTAGATTTTGCCGTAATCTAATAGAGCCGATAACCTGCCTTGCTTCCACTAAGCATATTGAGCAAACGCTTTGCATACGGTATCTACTCATAAACAAAGTATAAGCGAAGACTTCTTGATTGTCAAGCAAAGATCCGCCGCACGATCATTGAAAACAAACAAGACTACTTGCATCACGTTTAAATCCACCGCATGATACTAAACATGATAACAAGGTTGTCGGAACTTACGGAGGTCGACGGATCGATGACTCCTCTCGAAGAACTCGACGACACGACAAAAGGACTCGAAAGTTGGCACGGGGCCGGTTGTATTGATTTGGTTGTGAACGCCTATTACAATGGTCGAGGGTCAATATTTATACCCTAGACGAAACACGAGTCCTAAAAGACTACGATTTACAAAGGAACTCTTTAAATAAACTTGGAAACTACGATTCCTTGCCCCAAACTCTCAGAGTCCTTTATTATTACAACTTTCATCTTCTCGATCAGCTTTGCTTGCCATCTTCTGCTTTCCCGAATGGAGTTATCGCCTTCCAGAATAACCGACCGCACAAGCATTTAGCCGACCGCTTGCGTTATTTGCCGAACACTCTTCTTCCTGCATGTGGGTCCACCTGTCATCTTCCAGAATTGACCAAAATCCAGTGTTAACACATTGTTAATTGTAAGTCAAAGCATACATTGATTAGTGCAATTACACCTAATAATCATGGCTAAGATCAATATCATATCTACACCTAAGGGACATTACTAAGGAAGATTGAGGGCAGAGCTCGTTCTACCTTCGTAATCGGACCCTACGTGCACCTATATTTGGGGAGTGGACTACAAAGGACTCAATGGGAGTGTCACATCTGCGATCTACCACATGACCCAGAATATAGGGTGTATCCATAGGTAAACAACGTATAAGCACCACGCTTACACAATGTCGACCACCCACCCCGTGTACTTTAGAGTGAGCGCTATATGAACTTGTGCATAAACAAATGATAAACTAGCTATACTAAGTATATAATCAAAGTAGACGTTGAACACCATAACGAAGAATATGAATAAGATGAACACTGATATTGTCATAACAATTGTAACTAGCATATAAAAATAATAGAGAAACAAGAGAGAGAGGGGTACAAAGTTTATACCGAACCACGCCCTTGACAAGATTGGGAATCCAAGCGAAGTCCTGCTTGCCTCCCTCTTGATCTATCCTAACTAGCTATGCTATGGAGGAGGAGCTCTGAGGAGATTAGGGTTTATGTCTTCTCAAATGACTTGATGACTAGGGTTATGCCTAGGGGGAGAGGCAGGGGCTAGATTATATAGCCTTGAGGGTCCAACGTGAGCCCTTGGATCAAACCGACTTAAGCAACGACCTAGATGCATCCTCAAAGGCGGTGGGAGACAGACAAACAAAGCTGGCTGATAGGTGGGGCCCACAGGGGCCGAGCGGCCCCACCAATAGGACGGACGGCCCCACCTATCAGGGGGTGGCCCTCCGCTTCGGTGACGTGGCTTCTAGACCCTTCTAAAGTCTTTCCACGTAGGTACCGCGGTGGAAGTCCATATTTTCCTTTGACGATTAGGTCCTCCTTGGTGGTTTTTTTATTAAACCCTGCTGGAAACATAGATTCACCAAAACTTGTGGAATTTATAAGTTTAAACCCCTAAACCTTCATTGGTGATTATATTTACGCCCTTATGCAAGTTTAATGGATGGTTTATATTGGTTGTTAACTACCTATTTACACTAAAATTTGGGAAGAAGAGCGCAGGAACTCAAAGCTCCCAAGATCACGTCATTAAGGAATCGATTGCATAAGGGTCGATATCAGTTGATTCAAATGTAGCACTGGAATCGGCTCTCTTCAGATAACGCCAACAGATAATGACAATAAGCTACGGTTGGTGTCGGGAAAGTCATGTCGGACTCTACAAAAAGGGAAAGATTAGGGTCCAAGTTATCTTAAATTAGGAATGTTTTCTCTTATGCCAAAGATTGTAATGAATCGTAACTAAGTAGGATACATGCTTAGGTTCCGAGTATAAATATTAGACCCCGGCTATTGTAAAAAGGATATCCAATCAATCAGTACAAATTACTTTTTTCGGCTCCGTACCAACCCTTAGGAGTAGGAGTAGTGTAGATCTCGGTGAGTTCTTCAACAAGCAGGGCTGCATCGGTCCGGCTGACCTCCAGCTTGTCTGTAAGTACCGCAATGGCTTATACTTTGGTTTATCTGTAAGTACCCCCAGTGCTGACAGATGGTCTTGGGAACTATACACGTGGCTCAATCAAGAAGCCGAGGATCTCCCCTCTGGGGGACATGACCAGGGCACGGAACGACCGTAAACCCGAGGTTCTCACGGACTTACCCGCTAGTAGCACGGGCGCGGCGATCTTGGCCATCGAGGCCATCGTCGTAATAGCCCATCTTAGTGAGGGACAAAGTCTATGAGCACGACTCAAGAGCAATGGGATTACAAACAAAAGTAATTTCATTTTATTAATTACGAATAACCCGATTATAATATATGGCGACAAAACCCGCTAGAAGATGCAAGGTGCTGGCGCTGCGGTAAGGCACCGAAGAAGGCCCATCGGCAACCGACCATGCAAGTGACCCTACCTCCCCTAGAGGGACAGTCTTCATTGAGACTGAAGGGGGAGGTCGGGGTCTTCGAGCCTAGAAGCTCGGTCAGCCGCCCGTAGGAGGGGCGGCGCTCACTGAGAAGAGGCGGAGATCTCTTATCTATAGCTTGGTGATTGGCCTCACCCCTGATAGCCTGAGCCCTCCGAAGAGCGAGACGTCCGGCCCAACCATAGGCCAGAGGTGACACGGCGTAGCCCGCGGAAGATGCCTGGCGGCACGGGCATTCCCGAGCCCCACAGGCGACTAGAAGCCTGTGGGCGACCATGAAGCACTGCCTCGCCCCCGCTGACACCGCCTCTAATGATGGGGATACGAAGACGGCGCAAGGTGGCAGGTCAGGCAACCCGCCATCCTTCACCGGTGTGGGCGCGGCGCTGCATCGGCAAGGAGCCAACAGACCATAGGTCCGGCAGCCCCGGCGCATGCCCCTTGGCTCGCTGGAGTCCTTCCACCCTCGAAGAAGCAATCGCCTGGCGGACCAAGATAGGCTCACCCGGAGGGAAGCTATGGCAGCACCACCCAAATTATATGGCTCACATGTGCCCGTCATTGTCTTACAAACCTCAGACTGGTGCACACATAAGCCACACAATTCCGGTAGTCCGTCGGGTGTCCTCGGGGAACCCCGAATCATCCACATTTTACAGCTCATATAGGATCAACATGGAGTTACCACAACATTACAACACTTGGTACAAAAATAACTTACATTAGAGTGCAGAAGATTTATAATTTTAGTTTACAAAACATGTTCAAGTCAAACTTAACTTAAGTTCCAAAATGTTGGTAGAATTTATGGAAGCAACTTAGTTGAAGCATCTAAGGTAGATGAGACAACCAGATCATGTCGATCCCACCGACATGACCTTGATTATCAGCACAAGTCAGATCCTGCAACAAGGGTTAACAAACCCTGAGTACTTGAGGGTACTCAATAAGTCTAACCCGACTAAAAGAAAAGACTCCAAGGGTATACAGCTTTAAGGAAAGTTGGAAGCAAGAGTAACTTTTGTAGAAAAGCTCACTATGAGTGGATCCTTACTTTCAATGTTTTAGCTTTTGTATTAAGTCATTATGGTATCCAGTTTGCACCTGATCTAAATCAATCACTTCTTTAATCAGCTCATCTCATTTTCATCTCTTATCCACAAGTAACCATGTTCCATTGATTAACTACGATGTAGGGCAGAGGATCGATCTCCATAACCAAGGAGCATGATGATTCGAATCAATTAGGCCCAGCTAGGGTTTCCTTACCACACGACATATGTAGGTCTAGTCCTGGACCCGAACCTACATATATCAACCCTCACTCGGATCCTCCAAAGCATGAACGGGTCCAGTGCTACCTGAGTGCACAATAGTCCACCTCCCTGCGCCGCTCCTGGCGGATTCACAGGATGTGTACACGCTACTTTCGCCATCTCTCCACTCCCAGTGCGCAGTTGGCCTTTCACATAATGAAATAGCCAAGGTATTAGGCTTACCAGAGTATATGGCCAGTACTATAAAGTCTCGAACACATACAAGCCTAAAACAAATGGTCCTTAATCGACTCAGGTGGAACGGCACGACCAGGCGAACCTGTCTGCCTACCTTAACAACTGTCGACACGAAAACGTGGTAGCCACACTAGATGGACACACAACAAGCCGGAACAATCTGGAGATCTACCTGGCTTCAACACAGGACCAGTCAATCCTGCGAATTCCCAAGGGCGTGCCAGTCAATTTGACCTGCAGTTGACAAGCAGAGAAAGTTTATCAGTAATTTAGGGTAGAACATGCTGGTTTTGCCTAGACAGTTCCAAGTGTGCTACTTCGGGAGCTGCCAGATGGGAAAATCGACTAAATAGACGATACGAGAAGAAATCGACTGGTAAGGACTGTAAAGCTCGCGGGTCATGATTGATTTTATAGTAATGAATACAATGCACCCAGTTTTAATGATCATTTCCCTTAAGCTGTTAACATGTATGCGTCAATGATACATCACTGGCTAAATTAGATTTGATCAATACGTGATGTAGAGCCAATGAATCCGGTGAAAAGAGATATGCCATGCAAACAATCGACTGTTTGATATAGACAGATCTACGTACTGTCTAGATCTAATCTATTACCGTCAACAGTGAGGTTCGATCAGATCAATGCAGCTATGATGATGATGATAGTCTAGAACCAGAAAATCCATAGAACCAACTATACTTCAACATGTTCATGAAAGTGTGCCATATCTGTGAAAGCATAGGTGAATCGGCTAAAATAGCCAATTCAGGTAGAAAAGGGATTACAGCATATGAACAATCGATTGTTTAATATGGACAGATCTATAAACTCATCAAATCTAACCTGTTATCCTTAACAGTGGGGTTTGACCAGATCGATGGCAGCCATGATAAAGATAACATATCAAACCTTTAAAATAAACAGATCTATTCACATTTAATAGAGTCATGAAGACACACTATAAGCATTAAAGTATTGGCAATCGGCTATTTAGCCGATGCAGGCATAGCAAACAACCAAGGTCATGCCTGGTCGAAAGTAAATCTACCAACTAGCATACTCCGATTTAAAGTGCTAATAGTGGGGATCGACCGGATCATTATAGCCATAATAGCGAGTTATAGACCAGATTCAACTAGCTGGTAAATCTTCACAAGATTAGACATGTCGTAGCCGCATACTATGCACGATCAAGATCGAAGTAGAACTGCCGATAAAATATAATCCGTCGTTTAAAGTAAAAATTATCTCAATATGACAAAATAAACGATGGACTAAAAGGATATGAGGCTGATCTAGATCGATCTCGATCGGGCAGGTTGATATTGCTGAAACTGATAACAACAAGAACATCAGCAAGATCGGTAACTTAATGAATCTACCCGAAGGATGCCACCCTTAGGTAGAGCCGATAACTTGATCTTAATCTAATTCGAGCAGTGGAGGTCGAACTTAACTGATGCAGCCGTACTTGAACTAGATAAGGATCGATAACTAACTTATACTAGAGCTCGTAAGAGGTCGGTCAGACCGATGCAGCCTTACAAACAAAAGTATAAGCCATGATGGTACTTACAGACAAGCCAGAGGTCAACCGGATCGATGCAGCCCTGCTTGTTGAAGAACTCGCTGAGATCTACAATACTCCTACTCCTAAGGGTTGGCGTGAAGACAAAAAAAAGTAATTGGTATTGATTGATTGGATCCTTCATTACAATAGCTAGGGCCAATATTTATACCCGGAACCTAAACATGAATCCTACTTGAGTACTACTCATTATAATCTTTGGTATAAGAGAAAACATTCCTGAGTTAAGATAACTTGGACTCTAATTTTTCCCTTTTTGTAGAGTCCGACATGTTTTCCTCCCCCGACGCCATATGTACGTAATCCGTTGATGTTATCTGCTGACGTCATCTATAAAATAGCCGATTTTCGATTCCGCATCAAAACCGGCTGATATCGATTCACATTTGATCGATCCCTTGATGATACAATCTTAGAAGCTTCAAGTTCCCGCGTTCTTCTCTTTCCAAATTTTGGTGTAAACACATGCCCCCCAATTTTAGGATGAAAATGATTTTATTCCAAAATTTGTATTTACCTGCTCACCGTGCCGCAACCGTTCATTCCTAAATATACGCGTGACTCCTGATTTCTCGGTCTAAATTTTTGTATAACACCTCAATAGTATCATTTCCAACTTACTCGGTCCATTTACTTTCCTCTTCTTTCTCGAGCAAGCCTCAACAACCAAAGCCGTCATCGCCAAAGCCTTAACCCTAGCAAATCCTCTGCTCTGTCAAGCTGTTATTCAAGTAACCTTTCTCAGATTCGGATCCATCCTAGCTGCAATGGCGACCAGCGACCACGTCTCCGAGGTATGCTTTCAAGTTTCCCGTCTTCCAAGTATCAGCTGTTACCCTACGTTTCCTTTCTTCTCAAATCTATTTTATCTTGTTTCTAGGAAATAAGGAATGAGATTTTGATTCCATCGGCTGTTGCTCCCAATGTCTATTATCTTGGGCCTATGGACGACCCTGATCCATCTGATTTTATCAGTCAAGAAACCAACCAAATCCCCTTCAAACAATCTATAGTAGAGTTGTTCTCTTGGAACACCAAAAACCCCTTTAGAAACTGACCCAAAATGCCTAAGGGATGGAGGTATTGGTTTCGCAGAGTGTTAGACAAAAAGGGCGGAGACTGGGAAGTTTATGATTTAAGCCAATACCTGACACTTTCACTGTCCGAAATGGACAGAAATGATTCACTCCTAATTGCCGCTTCTTACTTTTGGTCCAACACCTTGAATGCCTTCGTCTTTATTCATGACCCGATGACTATTACTTTGGCCGATGTTTATATGTTGACTGGCCTTAGAATAACAGGACCAATGCAGCTGTATGAATTCTGAGGCGCTGGTTCAAAGAAACTGGCCAAAGTATCGGATTGTACAGGATGGGCAAGTTATATCCAGAACCACATTGTGAATGAATCGGCTGTTAGCAAAAGAGAACATGTGGCTTTTCTGAACATGTGGTTAGAAAGATTCATCTTCTGCCAGTCATCTTGTGGCCCGACTTTTAATCATAAATACTTGGCAGAGCGTCTAGCAACTGGCAATGAAATTCTCCTTGGAAAATATCTGCTAGGATCTACTTATCATCTTATGTACCAAGTAGCTGTCCAGTTGCTGAAGAATGAATCAGTGCATACTATTAGTGGCCCTTGGTGGTTGATACAATTATGGCTGAACCTATATATGTACAGGATTGTAAGACCTGATCTTAAAAATCTGAGCTTTCCTTCTTCCAACCTTGCTGAAGATTACAAACGGAAGGAAGAAAGAGTTCGACAGTGCATGAACTATGGTGAAGCTGTATCAGCCATAGCAATCGTTGTTGACGTAGGCCATCTCTTCAAGAAATTCTACAGAGGATTTGATGCAAACATCTTGACTTGGCTACCTTATGATGAAGATAAAGATAATGAACTGGTTCTGCCAGTCAAATTTCGGTTTGAATCAAACTGTTCAAATGAAATAGTTGCAGCAATCTTTAGTTGCATCATCAAACCTTGTGTACTACCAGCTGAATTTCGTCATGGCCGTGACAAAATGGCTACTGGTTCTTTTCTCCTAAAAAATCTTACAACTTACGAATTCTACAATCCTTAATTCATGGCCCTTCAATTTGGCCTCGGTCAGCTGCCTCCTCAACTCTTCTTCAATAATACACTGAAGCCAAAAGAAGGTATCAGTGAAGTAACAGAAACTTTCAGAATCTTTCAACTAGGATCGGATCTTCCCTCCTTTTGCTTGCATGACTGGATAGGGGTCACCTTCTCTTCCAACCTTTTTGACTCCTAGTGGCAAGAGTGGTATTCCTACCTTTTTTGCAGGCCAGTGTTCATCCTAGCTGCATAGGTCTGGATGAAAATTTTGCTTCCGACAGTAAGGTAACTAGCTAATTCTTTAGCCACTAAGTCCACATGTCCTGCTGCGGGAGAAGGCCACCCTGTTGGCCCTGAAGCGCGGGCTCAACCTGTCGTCGCATCCAGCCCTGGCCGATTGGAACGAGTCCAATGCCCATGTCTGCAGCTTCACCGGCGTCACGTGCAACAAACGGCGGGAGCATGTCGTGGGGCTTGCTCTCGCCAACTTGGGTATCTCTGGCGCTCTTCCACCGGTCATTGGTGAGCTCACACACCTCCAGAGCCTCGACATATGTCCAGAAATAGCATTTTTGGTGCCCTACCATCATCGTTGTATGGCAACCTCACGAGCCTTCAGCACCTCTTCATGGATAACAACCTCATCTCTGGTGCCATCCCTCAGGCCATTGCAAACCTGACGAGCCTGGACACCCTTTACATGTCCAGACACCTCATCACGGGACAGGTTCCAGTCGAGCTCTCCAACGTTAACAACATCATTGGCGGCATTGACCTCTCCGATAACCAGTTGCATGGCGTTATACCGTCGTCTCTTGCCATGCTGAGACAAATGATGTATTTGGGCCTTGCCCAAAACAACTTGTCCGGCATCATCCAACAGCTATCACTACTGGAAACAGGGCCTTTGTCGAGTGCAAAATGCTTTGTCGAGTGTCAAAAATCAGGCACTCGGCAAAGAATTGCACTCGACAAAAAATGGCACTTGGCAAAGGACTTCTTTGCCGAGTGCCAGGCTCTCGGCAAAAGCGCGGCACTCGGCATAGGCTGCCCCGCGTAACGGTGTTCGGCCACGTCCTTCTTTGCCGAGTACCTGCTGTTAGGCACTCAGCAAAGATTTTTTTTTGTAAAATACTTTGCCGAGTGCCCCTAACACGGCGTTCGACAAAGATTCAATTTTGTTTGAAATATCTTTGCCAAGTGCCTAACAGCTTCGGCACTCGGCAAAGGGAGGAATTAAAAAAAATACATTTTTTTTGAAATACATTTGTCGAGTAACCCTGTGAAGGCACTCGGCAAAGAGAAAATTTCTAAAAAAAATTCAAAAACCTTCTTTGCCGAGCCCCTTATTCTTGGCACTCGGCAAAGACCCCCTTTGCCGAGTTCCATGCCCCGGCGCTCGGCAAAGTTTTTTTTTGTTTTTGGCCTCCAAATTTTTTGTGCAACCCTTTTAAAGTACCAGGAACTCCTCGTTAGAATTTGGGGATTTTTTTTGTGGCTTTTTGATATATTTAGTTACTTTATTTCGTTTACTTGAATTTTTTTCGAAAAATATAAATTTGAACTGCACGTGGTACGAATAATAGAATTTAATGATTCAAAAAATGATAGTCATGTTACTGAGTGTAGTGTGAGGCCGTATCCAGAAACGGACCCAAAATTTCGGACATCTTGTTCACGAAACATGACTGCGAACTTGCGTGCGAAGTGTTTTTAAATTCTATAAAAAGCAAACGAAGTCCGAAAATCATGAAACTTGTTGAGATATCGTGATATCATATGTGGAGGCTATGATAAAAATTTCATAAGATTTCGTGCACGTTGTCACGTACGATGCTTGCAAACCGAAGAATCTTTGAAGAAGTTTCATGATTTCGTGAAGAGAGCGACGAGGTGGTAAGCATCGTACGTGACAAACTTGCGCGAAACCTTCTTAATTTTTTATCACAGCCTCCACATATGATATGTTGACATCTTGACAAGTTTCATGATTTTTGGACTTCGTTTGCTTTTTATAGAATTTAAAAACAACTCGACCGCAAGTTCGTGGTCATGTTTCGTGAACAAGATATTCGAAATTGGTGGTCTGTTCCTGGATACGGCCTCACATTATACTAAATAACATGAATATTATTTTTCCATTCATTTTTTTCATTATTCGATTGACTAGCGGTTATAATTTGAATTATCCAAGAAAATTCAATTAAATGAAATAAATTAAAGAAATATAGAAAAAGTCTGAGAAATGTGCCACACTGGAACATGGAGTACCAGGTATTGTATGAGGACTGCAGAAAAAGTTTGGAGATCAAAAGTTAAAAAAATATGATTTGTCGAGTGTCAGGAGAAGACACTCTGGCAAAGAATTTTTAAAAATTAAAAAAATACTTTGCCGAGCGCCATATCAGGGACACTCGGCAAAGAATTTTTTTTAAAAAAAAACCTTCTTTGCCGAGTGCCAGGCCAGGTGGCACTCGGTAAAGAGGCGGTTAAAAAAATTAAAAAACCCTTTGCCGGGTGTCAGATCGGGGGCACTCGGCAAAGGGGGGATTTAACCCCCGCCGGCTGGGCTGACCCACACACCCCGCACACACGCACGCGCCACCGCCCGCGCCACCGTCCGCGCCCGCGCCGCCACCGCCTGCGCGCCCGCGTCGCCCCCTCGGCTACGGCTGCCGTACCATCGGCTTCAACAGCGTCGCCGGGGAGCTCGAGTACCTGCTCCTCCACGCCAACCCAGCCGCCGTCGCCCACAGGGCCAGGTCCATCGACACTGACGACCCCTCGCGATTCAGGTATACAAAACATACCTACGTACTCTACCTCACTCTCGTATGCATACTATATTTTCTTGCATGTACATCTTTGTGAAAGAGAGATATATATGTTTGGTATAGTTTTCTTGCATGCATGTTTGGTATAGTTTTGTTAATTCCCTGCTCATTTATAATATTGGTACTTGGTCGTTTAGAAGTCAAGAGCACTTGGGGTATGATGCATGTATGCACTCCTCTGAAGTGTTAGACTTTCTGAGAAAGCATCCTTTGATAATTGATAGCGCAAACTTTTTTCGACAGAAAAGAGAATAATAGTTCGATAGAAATGTGGGCATTCGAAATCCAAAGATATATTAATCTGAATATCACACTTTAAATGGATAGAAAAGAAAGATAGTTCACTCAAGATTCTTACTCATAATTTTTAACTTTACTGGTTTTTTTAGTTGTATGCTTTTATCCGTGACTATGATAGCTTTAGGGGGATGTTCCTGTACAGTTCGTGGTAGAATTAGTATCCTATGTTGTCATAGTCAGAAAGGCCCCCATCAAATAAATTGTGCAAATGCATAACTACATAGTTTTCAAGACAATAATTATCGCAATAATGGCGCAATTGATGCCACAATAGGGAGAGCAATGATGTTAGTTCCAACAATTCAAGGGCATACATAGTAGTAGCTAGTTTCCAAAGCAAAAGAAAAGGCACGAACTGATGGGGCATAACAAACTTGACAGCTCCACAGAATGGGCTTGGGCGATTTTCTGATGAAAGTTAGGTATAATTGCCTTGCCAAAAGAACATTCCAAAGGCTTCCAAATCGACTGCTTTTCATTTTGCACTGAGAAATGGCTTGTACATTCTGCTTGTGAGAGGGACAACCCTTGCCCATGCTGGGAAAAACATTTAAATGCCTAAGAATTGACTGAACATAACAGATGAGATATCTTGAGCTATTTCTGTGCATTAGGAAGGAGAAAGATCTCATACAAACAACAATGCTAGCCTGCTAGGAGAGATCCCACACACTACACTCAGACCAAACTATATATGTGCATTTGCATGTCAATCAGTCTCACATTATGTCTTGTTTTTCTTTTTTATTGCAGGTGATTGAACAAAGATGGCGGGTGACCGTCATAGGTCCATGAACTCGATTTACCAAAGACCACGCCGGCTGCAGGAGGAGGCGGAGGGGGCGGCGGAGGGATCGGACAGGAGGAGGAGGAGGACTGCCAGCCGCAGGAGGGGGCCGTCTCCTCCCACGCCGCGTGAGGAGGAGCTGGAGGAGGAGGTGGCGCACGAGGACGACGAGTCGGAGGCGGCAGGCACGGGTTCCGCTTCCTCCGACTCCTCTTCGAGTGTCTACTTGCGAGGTCCCGCGAGCCTCCCACAGGTTCCGCTTCCTCACCAACATCCAGTGATTCGCCCCGAAGGGCAAAAGTAAGTAACTTTATATGTTATCACCACTACTTCATATGATATGATGAAAAAAAACTAATAATTTTTCTTAATCACTTGTGCAGGAACTGGGTGGTTGTGTCGGGTGGTAGCGCATGGCTAGTCAACGGCATCCTGGGTCTTCTGTGTAGGCAACACTTCCCCGGCATTGTCACGTACGCATCGAAGACGGAGCCGGCCTACTCGTTTGACCACTACGCCGTCGCCATCGATGCGGAGTACCCCAACAAGGCGGCGCGGGTGAAGGCAGAGTTTTGGGTAAGTCTCTCTCGCACAACATTGCTCAATACGTCGCATTCATTGGACTTTTCTTGAAATAATGAATGGATACATCACTTTTGTATGCAGACTTATTACAGATGCGAGGAGGGATTTGAGGCCAGCGGAGCAGGTGACTACAAAAGCCTGTAAAAAACTCGTCACCGACATGCATCACGAGGTGCGCATCCAGGCCATCGTAACCTACTACGGGTCGAAACTTGGAGAGAGGAAAACCAAGAAAGACGCAAGAGAGATGCAGCTGACCCGAGAGCAGTACCTTGAGGTAAATGAAGAACATCAATATTGATTCGTTTTGAGATTAAGTTGGTTTAATTTGATCTTCTTATATGTCCAATACTTGATGATGTGTAGATGATTCCCTGGTGGTGCCAAGCGTATCCCGAGTGCTGGGCGATGATGGTGGACAGGTGGTTCACTGAGGAGTACCTCAAGATGCACAGGGATGCCTGGGATCGTCATTTGCAGATGCAAGGTCCAGCACACCATCAAAGCAGCCGCAGCCTCGCCGGATACAAACAAGCATTGGTACGCGAATTCATTTATCTATTGTGACGCTCAGTTCTGCCTGATTTCTAATCATCGTGCTGTCTTTCTCGCAGTCGGCGTCACATAGTGGCCAGGCTTGCTCAGAATTCCAGGCATGGTGTATGGCCCACAAGGGCAAGGCGACGTCCGACGTCTCCTTCAACCTGGAGGACCCGCCCGAGGCATACACGAACCCGAGCGTCCACTCCCACATCAGTGAGTACACTGAGGTGGCAAGGTCGCTCCATGGGTCAGACCACGATCCGAGCACCTAGGACTTCGATGGAGAGGCCGTCAAGAGGGCGGGGCAAGGCAAGAAGCATGGACGGTTCTGGCTTGGCGACGGCGTCATCGACACGGCCTCTACTCCCTCTCTCTCCCAGATCCGAGCACGGAGCACGAGCGAGAGCCCGGCCATTCGCACACGGCCGATCGCTGCACAGCACCGAGTCGACGCACTCGAGGTTATTTCTGTTTTACTCGTCATACATTGATCTTTACACACCTTAATTAGCTTTGCATTACTGAAACATTGGAGTGAAATATTGCAGTCCCGGCTGGAACCAGAAATGAGGCAACGTCAAGAGCTGGAGGCCGGGCAGCAGAGGATGGCGGCCCAGCTGGAGGCCGAGCGGTAGGCCCAGGCGTAGAGGCTGACGGACATTACGGAGTTCCTACAAGGGCTTGGACAACGTGTGGGCTTCTCTCTGCCAGCTGGGCCGTTGGTTCCACCTCCGCCTCTGCGTCCTGCAGCTGCAGCTACTCCTGTGAGTATGAAAGTTTTTTACTTTCACTTGTGCTTTGCTTGTATGACCTCTACCTTACTAGATTAGCTATCCAAATAATTTTGTCGCACATGCAATCTTTTCTTCTTTGTGTAGTCTCCATCTGACGGTGGTTCGAATAATCCACCTCATGCACCTCTGAATGATGGAGCTGGGCCTTTACCACAGTCGTAGTGGCCGAGATGAGTGCACGTTGTATTTTTTTCATTTGTTGTTCACTTGGTGATGGACTTATGATATACTTGTGATGTACTTGTGGACTTTGATGGACCTGTGGATTTATTTGGATGGACTTGAGCACTTATTATTATATATGTGATATATATTGTGATGGATGTGATATGTGCGGATGAATGTGTGGATGGGTGAGATATATATGTGATGGATGAGATATATATGTGATATATGTTTGTATGAATTTATTTGTCATGATGGAATGTAAAAAAATTAAAAATTGCCGTTTGGGGTCACTTTGCCGAGTGTTGCACTCGGCAAAGGACCCCTTTGCCGAAAATGCCATGGTCACGATTATTTCGCAAAGTTGAAAAATGGGCGCTCGGAAAACCATTTTTCCAGCTTTGCCGAGTGTCATGACCATGGTACTCGGCAAAGAATTTTTTTTTTAAAAAAAAAAATCAAACTTTGCCGAGTGTCGGCCAGAGGGCACTCGGCAAAGAATTTTTTTAAAAAAAAATTCAAACTTTGCCGAGCGCCGGCCAGGGGGCACTCGGCAAAGAATGTTTAGAAAAAAAAATTAAAACAACTTTGCCGAGGGCCGGATAGAAGACACTCGGCAAAGATTTTTTTAAAAAAAATTTAAAAATCTTTGCCGAGTGCCTGCAGGGTTGGCACTCGGCAAAGCGACCGTCAACGGGGCCGGCGCCGGGACGGTCGCTTTTCTTTGCCGAGTGCCCCCGGGGCTCTCGACAAAGCATTTGCCGAGTGCCCGATAAAAGACACTCGGCAAAGAGGGCTTTGCCGATCAATTTTTTGCTATGTGTTCTTTGCCGAGTGCCGCAATCAGCAAAGGCTTTGCCAAGTGCAATTCAGGCACTCGGCAAAGAACCTGAATCCAGTAGTGTATATTCATCAACTGCACTTTAGTCGTTGTCGAGCTCGGGGGAAACAATCTTTCTGGCAAGATTCCCAGCATAGCCTCGAGCACCCTCTTCAACTGGCTTGTCTCACTCGACCTCTACTCCAACAATCTAGTTGGGACACTACCACATTGGCTGGCTAACTGCAGTTCACTTGAGCAGCTAGATGTGGAAAACAACTTGCTCGCAGATGAGCTGCCTACGAGCATCATCTCAGGGAAAAAGAGCCTCAAGTACTTGCATTTGTCCTACAACCAGTTTTGGAGCCACAATGGCAACAGCAACCTAGAGTCGTTCTTCGCCGCGATGTCAAATTGTTCATCTCTAGTGGAGGTCGAGGCAGCAGCCATAGGAATGCACGGGCGGCTACCCAGCCGGCTTGGCTCGATGCTTACATGTCACACCTCAACCTGGAGATGAACTCCATATCGGGCCCGATCCCGGCATCTCTTGAGGACATGATTAGCTTGACGTTACTGAATCTGTCAAGCAACTTGCTGAACGGGACGATCCCAACATCTCTCTGCAGGATGCCAAGACTAGAACAGCTTGTGCTATCCAACAACGTCTTGACGGGCGAAATCCCGGCGTGCATCGATAATGCCACACGCCTCGGGGAGCTAGATCTGTCGGGCAACGCACTGTCAGGGACCATCCCGAGTAACATCGGGAGCCTCACCGAGCTCTCCTATCTCTTTCTGCAGGGAAACAGGTTGTATGGGTCGATACCTCCGAGCATCGGCCGATATGGCACTGCTAAGATAACACTTAACCTGTCGCACAATCAACTCGGAGGCAACTTGCCGACTGGCCTTAGTAGCTTGGAGCAAGCACAGATGATCGACCTTTCCTGGAACAACTTCACTGGTGAGATCTTGGTCGGCCTAGGGGACTGTGCTGCTGTGACAGTGCTCGACCTCTCACACAACTCGCTTGTCGGTGTTCTCCCTTCATCCCTTGGACGCCTGAAGAACCTAGAGAGCCTCGATGTCTCCAACAACTACCTGAGCGGCGAGATCCCCATTAGCCTGACCAGTTGCGACAGGCTGAAATATCTGAACCTGTCATACAACGACTTCACCGGCATCGTGCCCAGCACCGGCCCTTTTGAGAATTTCAGCTGCCTCTCCTACCTTGGCAACCCTCGGCTCTCTGGTCCATTGTTCAAGCACTGCAGAAGGCGCCACCACTCGTGGTACCAATCCTGGAATCCTGGCAGATCTTGCGGATGCCGGCCGCACAGAGGATCATCAGAGCCGCTGCGCAGATGCACACAACAGCGGCTCTGATGATCCTCTGTGCGGCCGGCATCCGCAAGATCTGCCAGGATAGATTAAGGGGCCGCCGGCCCGCCGCAGCGTTGGTGACTCATCGGCATGGATTGAACACAAGTACCCTCGCATCACGTCTCGGGAGCTAGTTGAGGCCACCGAGGAGTTCAGCGTGGACCGGCTCATAGGGACAGGAAGCTACGGGAGGGTGTACCACGGCACATTGCGCAACGGTACCGTGGTCGCCGTGAAGGTGCTGCAGCATCTCCAGACGGGCAACTCGATCAAGACCTTCAACCGCGAGTGCCAGGTCCTGAGTCGCATCCGGCACCGAAACCTCATGCGGATCATCACGGTGTGCAGCCAGCCAGACTTCAAGGCGCTGGTGAAGCCGTTCATGGCGAACGGCAGCCTTGAGCGGTGCCTCTACGCGGTGCCGCCGATGGAGCTAAGCCTTGTGCAGCGGCTCAGCATCTGCAGCGACATCGCCGAGGTGATGGCGTACCTGCACGAACACTCACCTGTCAAGATCATCCACTGCGACCTCAAGCCGAGCAACGTTGTCCTCAACGACGGCATGACTGCGCTCGTCTCCGACTTCGGCATCTCCCGGCTCATCACGAGCACCGACGACGACTCCGGCGCCTCCACCACGAACATGTTGCGCGGTTCCATTGGATACATCCCTCCTTCTGAATCCTGAGTGGTTCTTGATGCATGGACCCAAGAGTATGGCTACAGCTCGAACCCGACAACGAAGGGCGACGTGTACAGCTTTGGTGTGCTGGTGCTGGAAATGGTGACGAGAAAGAAGCCGACCGACGACATGTTCGAGCCTGGGCTGAGCCTGAGCAAGTGGGTTAAGATCCACTACCACACAACCACGCTGACACAGTGGTTGACCCAGAGCTGGAGCGTATGGTCGTTTGGGATCGCGCCTGAGGAGAGGAGGGTGTCGAATGTGGCCATCGCCGAGCTGCTGGAGCTCGGCATCGTCTGCACCCAGGAGCAACCGTCCGCACGGCCGACCATGATGGATGCCGCCAACGACCTGAACCGGCTCAAGCAGTACCTAGGTGGCAACACACCACACGGCCACTTCCGCATCGTCGCTAATTAAGATCCTCCACCCTCTCCAAAAAGAAATTAAGGATCGTCCACCACTATCCCATGCACGATCTTGTAAACATCGATTATATTATTCACCAGTACGATTGAGATGCCTACATGTACATCAAATACTATAGCACCCTCGTTCCTCCAGGAGGCATGGAAGGTATGATTTTATTTTCAAACCGTAAATGTACACCAAAGTGATTATGTTTTTTTTATGCATGGAAGAAAGTTGTCTACGTGTGTTGGAGTAATACCTAATTTGGACCAGCCTAGCAATATCATAGTGGGGATGGAAATTGGACGTTGGGGATGCACAGAGTCTACATGCATGTGACGCGAGAGTCGTGATGATGGTCCACTTCTGATGCTTATCGTTGGGTGTATACGAAAGTACTTTGGATGTGTAGAGATGACATTAATGATTGCGCAAGGATACATTCAGCATGTTCGCTTGTTGGTTTTAGTCAGGGCTTATCAGCCATGATACAATGTTTTACTCTCACAATAAACCAGCATCAGCCGGGCTTATCAGCCTAAAACCAACCATGAAAAGCAAAAGAATATGGGAATTGTTATTTAATAGGCATCTGAAATCTCTCTTCTTCTAGGACGACACAGGATAGCCATCGGATTACTAGTAAATGTCTTCATCTTGGGCTTTGTTGTGGTACCCTCAAATATCTGTGAATCATTCATTTAAATAGATCGGATGGCTACGATTTATTTTTTGTTTTGTAAAGTATGATAAATTAAGAAAGTTCTAGATATAATTTTTCTTTCTAGATCCAATTGATTGATGCAAGCATGATTTATAGGATATAGTGAATCTTTTTAGTTCGCAAAACTTTGGACGTGATGTATATTAGTTTTTTTTGGCATGTAACGCCTTTATGTTAGCTAGTGTCGTGTTAGCAAAAATTTTTTTGATGCATGTACGTGTTCCACCTGTTGGTTTACAAACTTTGAATGTAATTGATTTTTTTATGCATGTACTAGGTTACCTCCTGTGTTAGTTTACAAACTTTAAACGTAATTGATCGATTTTTGAATGCATGTACGTATACCTCATGTGTTACCTGTGTTAGCTAGCGTGTTAGACTTAGATGACAACTTTTTTTTATTTCATATGCGTGTTTATTTTGAACTCCCGTTGGTTGCTAATCTTTCTCATGTGCGTAACATATTTTTTGAATCATCATGCATGTATACGAAGGAAGGCCAGCCCGCTTCCATGTTATCCCAAGATTACGAGATCCAGAGAATTTTCTTCTCTTTTTCTAGCTTGTTTTCCTGGATTTCTTAATTTATTAAGTAATTCATAAAATTTGAAAAATCAATGGCTCATATTGATTTGAGATCTTACCTCCTTGTAGGTAAAATTTGTACTGTAGCATTGCCCCTTCATCTTTCTTAGGTCTTGGGCCAGTTTGTACGAAAACAATTAACAAATTATAATTGTTTCTATAATCAGACAAGGACAAAAATATGATTTGAGTTGGCACAAAGACAATTAACAAATTACGGTGGTTTATATATTCTGACAAGGACAAAAAATTGATGTGTATTGGCAACAGCGTCAATTTTAACAAATCATAAGAGGACAAAGAGATGAGCATGCAGTGTCGTTTGATGTTACTGGATCTGGGCTTCAATGGATAAAACTCCGTTTGATTCATCACCTGAACAGGCGAGCTATAGATAGAAAAACTGTGAGAATATATATGTTTATAAGAGAGGGACAAATCGAGTTGTTAGTTACTTGTGGGGAATATTCACCGGAATCAGTGTGTCGTTTCAACTAACAGAAGGGCTAGCGCTTGGACGTCCGGACGGACGGCGTGTCCGGACGCACCTCCCGCGCCTCGCCCGAAATACGGAATTGAGTTCCGCCCACGTCCATCCCACGCCAGCGTCCCACGTCCCGGACGTAGCACTTCTGCCCGTATCGCACCATGCCCCCACCCCGCGTCCCATCCCGCTCTAGCACATTGTCGAACTCCGCGTCTAGGTTGAGCTCCAACTGCCGTGGCAAGATGGAGGGAAGGGAAGGGAGGAAAGGGAGAGGAGAGGAGAGGACGAAGTGCACCGTGTGAGGTAGGAGCTGAAGCCCTGCGGTAGGCCGTTGTCCGCTAGCCACCATCGCTATTGCAACTTGTGCAACACCTGATCTATTTTTAAAACATCCAGATGAAACATTTGCAACATACATATGAAGACAGATGAAACACTTGAAACATACGTCTGAAACACTTGCAAAAACACCTGAAAAGCCATTGCAAAACATATGCAACCTCTAGATAAAACACTTGCAACATACGTGTGTAACATCTGCAACATCCAATTGAAAAAAATAGATGAAACATTTGGAATAGACGCTTGCAACATATGTGTATAGCCATTGCAACATATGCAGCATCTCAATCTACTTTCGCAATATCCATATAAAACACTTGCAACATACCTCTAAAACATTTAAAACACTTGAAATATACGCTTGAAACATGCACTTTTAGCAAACCCTGGCAGGCGGAGGTCGTGGTGGAGAAGGAGGATGGCAGCAAGCGGGCGGCTGCGTGGCCCTAGTGAGCGGTGGAGGCGGCAGAGGCAGCCATCCAGGCCAGCCCAGGCGTGGGCGGCACGGCCGCCCTAGAGTACAGCCATAGCACGACAGCCAGCGTGGCCAGCCCGGCGGCTGCCCGGTCGGGGGCGCGCACTAGAGGGAGCTGGGGCACAGCCGTAGCGAGGAGCAAGAGGCGAGTGCGCACGCGGCGTTCGGACAGACAGACGCCCGCATCATTATCGTTCAAGTAATGTAATAATAGAAAAAAATGCAATCTCCAAATAACCCTTTTCTCCGTAAGGGATGTTTTATTAATTTCAATATTGTTACAGCGAGTTGATACACAGATTTTAATACACTCCTGGTGTCTAGATTGATATAGCTTTATAAAAAATAAAAACTTTAAGCATATTAATAACACTCAGTCTATAGACTAGACTGTCACCTATATGCACCCTTAAAAACACTCCTTCGCCATCGCGCCAATGAATCGTTGAGATGATGCTACGACCATCTTGTGGAGTTGGCTTGTGTAGGATACTCCTTACACCAAGTGAGCTAATACATAACCTAGCAAAAACCTGCATACAGAAAGTTTTTTTTTTGCTTTTTTCAAAAATCATGTCATTCTTCCATAACCATAGTAACCATCGGATACCTGCTGCTCCAAGCAAACCTAATGATTTTAGTTCTTTATTAAGATCATAGTCAAGTCACAAACATATTTTACATAGTATGTAGTTACGATATGCATGGAGCCGCCTGAATAACAAACCAAACAACACTGCTTAACTATCGCATCTTTATGATAAAACAACATTGTTTGTTGACTTGCCAATTATACTTAGCTAAGTTATCTTTTGTTAACACTACGCCCCTTCGTATCAGAAAAAGACCTTGATTTTCAGCAGAGTTTTTATTTTCCACATATGCTTATTAGTTCTAGGAACAATATCATGAATCATAGCCATGTAGTAGGATTTAACTAAGAAATGCCCATTAGGGTGCAAGTTCCAGTGAAATTCTTCTTCTTCCTAGATTAAGACAATATTAGTGATGCATGGAAGTAAATCGATCCAAGCCACAACTTGTGCCCAATTAAGTCCCTTCGCCGCGAAAGAGTAGGTGGTGAGTGCAGATGCTTAGGGCACATACAACGGGACCCTTTGAGCCGTCCAGAAAATTTTGCAAAAACACCCCTCGCGAGCAGCAGACGGCACGGGGTCGTCGTCTCGTGAGGCGCCGGCTTCGGCCCGTGCTCCGAGGAATGAACTACGCACGAACGGATCTCGTGTGGGTGAGAGCGACGCAGCAGTCCACGGAAGTGTTTGTTAGCTTCTTGTCCTTTTCCAAAGAATGCACAAATTTACTAAAAATTATAAAATATATATAAAATCAAATTTGAATCCAAAAATTATGATTCAAATTTTATTAGGTTCCTTCCAACCAGAACTACAACCAGAAGTGACTAGTATAGTGCCCGTGCTAACGCCACGGCTTCATTTCAGGAATGCACATGAAAAGTACAGGAAGACAATTACGAGAGATTTCAATTCATTGCATCATTTTCAGTATATTATAGAAACTTGTCCTGTACATTATAGTAGAGATAAAACACATGTCACACCTTGAAGGTTCTCTGTATATCTTATTTTGTGGAACTGTTTGTATTTTTTAAAAAGCTATTTTTTCAATACAAATCAAAAATTACGGTAACCTACTCGTATTAGTATTACAACACTATGGGAAAAATATATTCATGATTGATTATGTTGCTGTAATTACTAGTCTAAAATATTGTAATTATATTCAACTTAATTATGCTTGATCTGTTTCGTATTAAGTAGCAATACACTCGTATACAAGGATCATATTCATGTTTAATCGTGGCAACATACAAGCATTAAACAACTTGTAGACGGTTAAATAGACAACCCATTGTACGAGCTATCTATTTAACTGTCTGTGCATGAGGTTCAAAAACTTACAAACAGTAGGCTGTCTATGGGTTGTACATGCCCTTAGCACTTCTTCTAAAGTACCATTAAAGTTCCACCTATTGATTATGAAGGTCCCAAAAAAGAGAAAATGTAGTATAACCTTCACAAGGATAGCCCAAAAATATGAGTCCCCATTCTTCTATTGATTTGAGAGGGGCTTGGAATCTAGATATTTGTTGTGTAGCATCTGTTGCTATGTACCATCTATTCTGAGCAATTTAAAAAGACACTAAGGAGAGCTATGTTCTTTATGTCTAAGTTATGAATTCCTAGCCCACCTTGCTCTTTGGGTTGACATATATATATATATATATATATATATATATATATATATATATATATATATATATATATATATATATATATATATATATATATATATATATATATATATATATATATATATATATATATATATATATATATATATATATATATATATATATATATAGGATGCGCCTTCGACGATATTCATCACTTTTTTTTAAAAAAATGATCAGAATTAATCCAATTTCCTATGAAGTCCTCTTGGGGTCGCAAAAAAGGACGTCATACACGTAGGTAAGTTGCTAAGCATTGAGTTAATCCGTGCTAGCTGTAGACCAGCTGATAGATGTTTTCTCACAGCGGCAGGGTGCCCACGGTTGTGTGTTGAGGCTCACCTCAACGGGGGCCTGGCAGTTGGGCTTGCACGCGCGCCTTCAGGTCGGCGGCCGCGGTCTGCTCACGTGCCTTTAGGGTGGCCACGGTGAGCCTCAACGGCCACAAGTTTGAGTCCACAGAGAGTGGTTTTTCCAAAGGCGACTTCCCGGGAAGGCATGTTTTGGTCCGTCCATCTTGCATCAAGAAACGTGCAAGCAGATGGGGAAGTAAGTTGGTCCCACCAACTCATCTGTATAGAACATGGTACAGCTACCAAAATACAGCAGTCAAGATGGTCTTGCCGTGCGCCCATGCTGGTCCACTCCTCTCGCATTCCCCTTCCCACCTCTCGCATCACGCAACCGTAGGTCCGTAGCCCCGCCACCGCACTTTGTGGTCAGGTCGGATCTAGGAATCGGTTCCGATGGCCTTGGCGCCACTGCCGGCGGCGACTGCAGCCATCGAGAGGAAGAGGACCAAGCCCACCCAGCCATCGGCATGCGCCACCATGCAGGGGAAGAGGACCATGCCCACCTACTGTCGCCGTCAGCGCCCATGGCCGTTGTGGTCTCTCTGGTGCTTAGTGACAAGGACCTCCTCCACCTCAACTTCCCCACCTGTCTTTTTCACGTCAGGCCTCCGACCTCGCCTTCCTCCGCAGCTTCCGTGACCTAGGCCACTTGTGAAATTTGGTCAGGGGATGATTTGATCAGGGATAGAAAGGCCTAGATCCGGCCCTATTCTGGTTAATTTGGTTCGCAACGCATGGCAGCGACCTCAGGGTGAGTTCTTGTCACTACTACACAAAAGCTTCAACCAGGTGTTTGCCTTTTGGCCTCGGAGGCGGTTGGGCCGGTTGTCCGCTTCCATTATTCGGTGGCCAGGCACCGGCCCTGCAACCACCTCGGTTAATGATTAACCGAGGCGGGCAACGTAACGGAACCGCCTCGGTTAATCGATTAACCGAGGCGGGCACCGTAAGCCAAACGTCTCGGTTAATCGATTTTTTCGGAGGTGGTCATTATAAGCGTCCGCCTCCGGAGGCGGGCGCCTCGGTTAATGATTGCAACAAAAAATAATTCATAACTTTTTCATATAAACTGGGATGAAGACAACTTTATATCAAAATTGTAGTCTCGACGAGATCTACAACTTTGTAGTTGAATTTTTTTTGAATTGAACTGTTTATGGTCCCAAAATATTGTTGCAAGTGCACAAATTTTGAAATTTGAAATTTAAAATTATCAAACAATCTCGGATGTTTGACATGGTCTATACAAAAGTTATAGTTCTAAATAGATCTACAACTTTGTAGTTAAATTTTTTTTAATTTGAAGATGTTTAGAGTCCCAAATATGTGTTCGAAGATTATAGATTTTGAAATTTAAAATTTCGGATTCCTAGATGATCTCAAATGTTCACATAGTTAATATCAAAGTTCCGGTGGCTGACCTAATGTACATTGAATTTTTTTTTATTTAAAGTCACCTAGACTGTGAAATATGTGTTTGAAACTCACATGTTCTGAGACTAATTTTTTTGAAATTTTCAAACTAGCTCTAATGGAGATATATCCTATGCCAAAGTTGTATTACTTCACAAGATTTAAAACTTTGTAGTTAAAGGTTTTTTCATTTGAGTTCATTTAGTAGCTAAAATATCCAATATAAAATTGCGAAATATTGATATAAAAAGATAGCATATTATATATAGACATGAAAGAGTGTGTAGTGCATTGGTAGAGATGTGATCGTGTTGAGCACCAGGTCGTGGGTTTGATTCTCCAAAGTCGTAAGTTTTTCGGTTTTCCAGGTTTTTTTGGAGAATGTTAACGGAGACGCCCACCTCGGTTAATCAATGTTCCACCTCGGTTAATCGACAATTAACTATGACCTTTTGACGGAGGCGGTTGCAATGCCGGCCTCCGTTAATAAAAAAACGCCCGCCTTGAAAAAGATTTTAGTAGTGTGTTTTCTCATTTTTGTTAGTTCTTGCTTGTGGTGTTCAAAAATCAAACTGAGTGTGAAAAAAATGTTTTCTTTTTTCTGTTGAGTTGCGTTAGTTCTTGCTTCGCGATGGGTCAGAAATCAAATTGATTATAAAAGCAGAATTTTATATGAAAGGGAGATGGATTTTTGGAGAAAACCACTCATTCAGTGTTTTTTGGGCAAAAGGTAATTTACAAGTAGTTGTCAATGACATTTAGCAGCATGCTGGGACTAGTTTTATTCTTTTCTCATATCAAGAGCTGTAGCTCAAGTTGAAGGAACAAGAATATGACCAGTCAGTTGTGGAACTAAATGTGACTTCTATAGAGATTTTATCATTGTGTCTGTTATATGACTTGATGTTAATATTATTATTTACTTATTTTGTTAGATCAGAGAGTTGGAGCTCAGGTTGAAGGAAGAACACTAGGGATCTGTGGAGTATATGTTTTTTTTTCAAAAAATGTTCCAAACATATGCACCAACTATATGAATAGAGCATTCAGCATTTCAAGAGGTACCAGACTGCACATGACACAAGCTGCAATGAATGAGGATTGAAGAAATCACGTTGCAGTGTTGTATGCTTTATAGATATGGATTTTCAATGATTTGTTTGAAAAGGTTGAGATCTTACATCTAGAGATCACACTTTCCAGTTTCATCTCAAAGTTTCACACTTTCCAACTATATAAATATAACATTGTAGGCTAGAACAGTTCATGTATGTAATTAACAAACATGTTCAATTTTTTTTGAAAATTCTAACTTATTTGAATATATCAAATTTGAATATAAAAACGTTATGGTGAAACATTTGAATATCAAATTTGAATATTAAAAGAGCACGAGAGCGTTATGCGGTGGTGCAGGGAGCGGAACAAATCACTATGAGAGAGAGTATAGAGGTGCACGGAGTGGATCAATTAAGGCGCCGTTTACGCTGTTCCCGGCCTGGTATGGCCAGGAATGGTTCCCGCGCTATTTAAAATACTGAAGAAATGGCAGGCCAGGAATGGTTCTGGCTAGGAACGGTGATAACCGAACGAGGCCTAACTATGAGAGAGAGTATGATGTGACAGTGTATTCTTCTCAACAATACAAATTTTTTTTTTCTAACAGTATTTGATGCACGATTTCTCGAAATCAGAGTCTAGTGGCTGCAAAGGCAACTTCCGGTTTCCCGTCCATGTCATTTTTAGGGTTAGGGATTTTGAGGAGATTTTAGGGTTTCTGTTTTTTGGAGTTTCATGTGCACAAGAACTGATTTGATTTTCACCTTCTTACCCTTAGCTCAGACTCATGCTGATAATGTGTTTAGAAATCTAGTTCTTCCTATTAACAAGCACAACTGCACAAGAACACAGAGAGCATGAACCCAGGGTTAAAGAGGGAAATGTGGGATCTTTTATTTCACTCTTTTCTTGCATATATATATCAGCTGAAAGTGATACCTCTATTTATAGTGGCAACTAGAGGGGATCTAGACATTGATTTAAAAAACAAGAGAGAGACCCAACCTATAAGAACTAGGTGGTTTTTCATTAAGAAGAGAAACAAGCACCCAAATTCAGTCCAAGAGAGGACTTGAATCAGGGTGGTTTGGTACATGGCCACACCTCCTACCCAACCAGCTGAGCTAGGCTCACTTCCTCTCTTTTTTTTGACATTGAATATGCACACAAGGCAACAAAGGGGTTCGTCTCTCATCTCACTGTCGCGTGGCTAATAAAAAGAAGCATACGAGCACACTAACACACCAGCTGATAAGCTCCCTTTACCCAAACACACGCGAAGCTAAACGAAGGCAGGTGGCGGCGGTGCCCGCCACGCCACCGGCCCATGGGCACGGGCTATGCCAGTGTGGGTGGCTGCCGCCACCGGCCCACGGGCATGGGCTATGCCAGTGTGGGTGGTGAGCGCCCAAAGCACGGTGATGAACTCGCCGCCCTGCGCCAGCGCCTCCTTGTGTGCCTTGACGTGCAGCTCGCTGCTTGTCGGCGCCGCGTACGTCACGACCTCCGTCCAGAGGTCAGCCAGCAGCTTCCACACGTCGTCAGCCGCGGCGTTGACGTCGCCGTGCATGTCCATGAGAGCCTTGCCCAGCTTTGCTCCCTTGTGCAGCGCCGTCATGGTCGTCGTCGCCTCCTCGTGCCCATGTCCCTGCTGGATCTCCTTCAGCTTCCTGGACCTGGCGTCCACCCCGGAGCAGTAGTACCACACGCACCCCATCTCCTTCTTCAGCTCCTCCTTCGTCTCCCTGTACACGCGCTCCGTTCCGTCCTTGTCGTCGGGGAGGAGCTCCGGACGGAACGCCACCAGGTAGGCGCAGTACCTGGACAGCGCCGTGGCCACCTCGCGGTAATTTGCTCCTTCGGGCTTCCTCCGCTTCGGCAGCGCGTGCTCCGCCTCCAAGAGCTCGGTGGCGATGTGCCAGATGAGGATGACCTCGGCGACGCCATCGCCGCCGCACGCCCATGAGAAAAGCCGACGGTGCTCGTCGGATTTCAGCGCGTCGTCCATGCCTTTGGTAAGAGGAGCGACGTCATTACTGGCTCTGTCCAGCCTCTCCATGATAGCCTTCTTGGCTCGTTTGGGCACGGCCTTAGTCGGTAGCGCCGTGGAGATGTGGCAGCAGCAGAACCAGAGCACGGAGAACTGCTTGAAGCAGACGTTGGGTTGGCTCAGCCTGCTGCGCACCCACATGATGCGACGGATGACCCCGCTCAGCCACCGCCGGGGCTTGCAGGTGTAGCTGGAGAGCAGGGACACCATGAACCAATTGGAGAGCAGGAAGACGACGAACTCCCAGACCTCCTCGTAGGCGAAGGAGAGGAAGAGGAGGACGGTGACGCATATGTCGACGACGGTGAAGAGTTCCGGGGCTGACGTCGTGATTTTTGTCAGGATGCATCCGGGAAGCTTGATGATGCCGTCGTATGCGGCGTGGTTATCGTCACGGAAGCTCTGGAAGGCGTACGACACGTCCCCGTTGCTGCACAGGAGGATCGTGAGGATGCACGAGGCCCAGACAAGAATGGGGAACAGGATGTAATTGGCGAGGAAGAAGAAGGGGCTCGCGAACACCACGGGCTGAACAGAGTGGTAGTACTCGCAGAGGAACTGGATCTCGTCGTTGAAGACTTGGAGCAGGTTAACGGCGGCGGCGGCGGTGTCCCTGTCCTCCACCTTAACGGCGGCGGTGGTGTCCTCCACCTCCACTTTATGATCAGTATCAGCCATGACTCGTTCTTGGCACAGGCCTTTGAAGATGAGGTCGTGGCAGTTGCGACTGCGAGCCTCTGCGCTGCTGATTGGGATGTCCTCCAGCCTCCGGCGCAGCAGCTTGTAGAGCGCGAAGGAGAGGCACATCCGCTTGAGCCTAGGGTTCCTCTGGAGCAACCGGTCGTTGTTGTCGTCGGCGAGCCTCCAGATTTTGCCAACCGTTACAACGGGAGAGCCGTCTTTGGTGATGGCCTCCGTTGACTCCAGCAGGCTATATCCATTGGGGCCAGCCGTCTTCTCCAACTCCTCTTCACCCATCACCACATAGTTGCACCGCTTCAGAAGCTCCGACCCAATGTTGCTTGCGTGCTGCTCCTGCTCATCGTGGTCGTGGAGGGTCTTCATGTAGGAGGAGACAAGCTGGGGGTTCTTTCCATAGGCAAAGGAACGCTTCCCTAGCTCGAGCGTGATGAACCTCTGCACCAGCTTGGAGGCCGCCAACACCCATAGGATGCCAAACAGTGCCTTCTTGCCGGCGCTTCTGAGGTTGTAGAAGACGAGGTAGCCCAGCCAGCCGATCCGAGCGGCGCGCTCGATGGTACCTGAATACCCCTGAACGCCGCCTGCGGTGACCAGGATCTCCTCCACCTTCCTGCGGAGCAGCTCCACGAGGAGCATCCACGTGAGGATCGTCCGGGCTCGCACCGAGAGCTCGGTCATGTGACCACCATTTGCGGCATCGTTCTTGGCCTCAGAGAAGAGGTAGGACATAACGGGGAGGAAGAGGGAGAGCGAGGTGGAGAGGAACAGGCGGACGCTGGGGTTGAGGATGGCGCTGATGTCTGAAAGGCGGCTGAAGAGGTTGAGGTTGAAGAAGAGCGCGGCGAGGATGAACATGATCACAGAGGTGGCCACCATGGGGGCCTCATTCCTCTGGTCGGCGTAGGAGGAGGTGAGGTTGTACACATAGAGCTGCACTGTTCTATTGCACTGTTCGCTGCTTGCATTGAGGTAGTCTTTAAACATCTTATTAGCTAGGCTACGCCTACGGATCGAGCTTCTTGGCTGGGCTACCTACAGTGATCAGCTGCTGGCCGGCCCGCTGCTAATACTATAGCCAGCACCCGGCAGGTTGATTGAATCGTGGAACTGCCGCACCAGTGTGGTGTGTTTATATATAACTACAAGTATACCTCGCGTTGCTGCATGAATGCGGGATACTCTTAGAAATATGTTGTATGTGACACCTTGCGCATTGCAACATTATTTTCTTAGAAATAAAATTGTTGCGTTATGGAAGAATATAATAAAAAGGTATTGGAATATTATATCAAATTATAAGAAAACGTAACGGTCAAACAAATATTATGATATCCATATGCCATGTATATATTGATATATATTGAAAATAGTAATTATACTTAAAATGAGTTTGCACTTAGTGGGAATCGATTGGTAGCCTCTAGTGAAATAGTATAAATTGCACAGTTTAATAGAAAGTTACGCGATAAGATTGTCACCTATATGAATAGTTTGAGGTAATTAGAGTAAGGCAGTATAAGCAGCACATACCACAAACATCAGAATATTAGTAAGCTTGCGCTTAGTAGAATAAATAATACGGAACAACTCGCTGCATATGCTGCACACCCAATTCTGACGATCTGCTACCTCCCCTCCCCCACCACCACCACCCTCCCCCCCGCGTCTCGCCTGTCTCTCTATTTTCTATTGCTGGTGCTGGTTGATCTCCATTTCTTCGACCTTCTTCGAGCATGTTTCTTCTGCTCGTGCAGCTCCTTCTGGACTCCGTCGCCACTAGTGACTTGGTGAGCGGCGAGCAGGTACAGGCGGCAAGGGAAGACGCCCCCCTCACCATGGCCGCAGAGCATGCATGTACCGCGCCATGGCCTTGAGATCGATGGATGCTTTCTTGCCGCTAACGGGCCGAGGCAGCATCATATGGAGGGCTCAGCTGCGAGTGCTACTTTCTCGAGGTGTGGCGTGGGGATGAGATGCCGCACAACTATGCAAGTGGTATATATGTGAACCTTGAGGAAAATGAAGAGACGCAACTTCTTGTATTCTTGGTTAGAACAATACACACTCCAATGGTTCTGAAGCATTTCAATCACTGTGGATGGGAGAGGAAGAGACAGGTGATGACAGTTTCTTAGACCTTAATGATATCAATAAATGGATTTGTTGGGCATGTGAAGAGGTAGGACTGGAGACGATCGGACATCGCGCATGCAGGGTTGAGTGGATGGAAAATTTAGTGGCGTGATCACTGGAGGAGAACGAACATGCGTGGCTCGAAGGAAGCGGATGATGTGGCTTAAGGATATGCTAGAGAAATAAGCAAGTGAGGTTTTGCTTTATTAGATTATAGGATATTGCTGAGAGCACACGACTGCATGTCTGCATGGCACATGGCATGCCGTGCTTTGATGTTGCTCCTTATCTTTAGTCTATACTTAACTATAAAAAAACAAACATTGTTGAGCTTTGTTGAACTAGCTAGGTTTTCAAATTTGCTGCCCATTTTATTTTTCTTTCAGAAGAGTGTTTCAGTAGATAAGGATCTCCTGAGCAGTCACTGGATGGCGGTAGTTATCTCGGATCAAAGATTATGTTGGATCGACTAAACTAAACTTTAGTCCATGTTTTGGGTGTCAAATAGAATGTCTAAACATGAACTAATCATGGTATAACAAAAACTAATTGAGGCTAATTGATGAGTAGAACACACTGGAAAAAAGGAAATTTTAATTAGTCAATGTCTAGCCTATTATCCAATAATAGACTAAACTTTAGTCCAATCATCCAAACAGTCTAGGACTCTCACTTTAGGCTAAGATGAACTGCTGTTCGAGCTGAAATGGGCTACCGGACCGCCAGGCTTATCGGGTCGGCACAACACGATTAGATGCTCTTTGTGCCGTGCCTAGGTTTGACCCTGGGCATGATAGTCGGCACGGCATGGCACGGCTAGCTAGTCGCGCCTTTCGTGCCCGTGCCTTAACATGCAGTGTCTAAACGAGCCCGTGTCGTGTCGTGCTAGGCGGCCCATTTGGACATGTATATTTGCATGTTAGGCCTCTTTGGCTGGACTTACCAGCAGCGCTGCCGCTCCAGCTGCCTGCTCTGGCCCATCAGCTATGGCTACAATATTTTGTTTTTATTGATATGATGCTACAGCGGCAGCAGTTCAACGCTGCACTTAGGGCCCCTTGGTATGGATTCCATGGCTCCGGATCCTTCTGGTACTGTAGCGCATACTGTGGCACACTGTAGCAGCATTATTCATAGAATTCATTCTTCTCTCTCCTCTCTTTCCCTCTCCCTGACACAATCGGAGTAGCCGAAGCTGTTTTTGGTTCTCCGGCTCTGGCTCCCTACGTGCTACAGTGTCGCTACCATCTAATGGGTGAACATTATTAATGCAAGTGCATATATTCGTGGCTCCCCCTCCTTTTGAATGACACATGGCTCCCAATATAATGGCACCAATTTATTTTCGCTCATTATTTCTTTCCTTTCAAATAATTACATGGATAAAAAATTTGAAACCTAGTTCAACAATTTTCACAATTTTTCTGGTGATACACTATCCAGTACCTCCGGCCCCCTCTATCTTGCCGACTTGACGAGTCGACTACTCACCAGTCTTGCCGACCACGGCCAAGCACGACAGACATTGTCCGACCACACACTATGGTCATAGGTAGAAGAAGAAAGGGAGAACAGAGCACACACACAGTACAAGCTCCAGCGTTGGCCGGAGCCCTGCATAAGAGATGGTAAATCTGAACTCTCTTTGTACCAGAACGATCGGTCGTTATGTTCGCTTGGTCGTTAACGATCGTAAATTTTCAGCCAGAACAGTATTTTTCTCTCACACCAAACCAGCCAGCAGTAATAATCCACGATCGTATACGATCGTTTCAAATTTCATCGAACAGTGTCGCTAGTCCTAGTACAGCTCACATGTCGCTCTAAAGGACTAGATAACACAAAGAGACCAACCTGCGTCTCTGTCCCTTCAGGTTACTGAGTGAGGCAGGTGAGCCGTTCGGCGCCTGCCCCTGAAGCGGCTATAGTACCACAGTAGGGAACCTTTTCGGCGCCGCCTTCCCTTGCTGTGTGTTCACACAAGGAAGCAGTAGATTATCTAACAATTCTTCCCCTAATCCTACTGTTATCCTTTGTACCCCCTCCATGACGATCATCTTCTTCAGCTCCATGAGTCGAAGACGTCCGAGCGGCTTGGTGAGGACGTCCGCGAGTTGCCGACCAGTTTCGACAAACTCGATGACGATCTGCCCTTTATCGACACAGTCCTTGAAGAAGTGGAACTTCACGTCGATGTGCTTGCTCCGGTCGTGGAGAACCAGGTTCTTCGCGAGGGCGATGGCGGGCTGGTTGTCCACCATCAGTACTAGTGGGTGAGCTTCCGCACCGGTCAGCTCACCCAGCAGCCGGCGTAGCCACACAACTTGGCACGCCACTGTGGCCGCCGTTACGTACTCTGCCTCGCACGTAGATAGCGCCACCACCTTCTGTTTCAGCGACAGCCATGAAATTGGAGCCGACCCGAGGAAGACGAGCACTCCAGAGGTCCTCCACCGTCCGTCGATGTCCCCCGCCATGTCTGCATCGCTGAACACAGTGAGTTGCAGCCTACTCCCGCCGGTCTTAGGGAAGATGATCCCCTGATCCACCGTCCCCTTGACGTAGCGCAGTAGCCGCTTCACCGCAGCCTAGTGATCCTCTCTAGGATCCTCCATGAAGCGACTGACATAGCCCACGACGAACGCAATATCCGGCCTCGTGTGGACTAGGTAGCGCAGACTGCCGATGATGCTCTGGTAGAGTGTTGCATCTACCTTCGCCGTGGTGCTTGCCTTCGTCAGCTTCAGTGCTCCTCCATCAGAGTCACGCATGGCTTGCACTTAGCCATGCCACTCCGCTCCAACAGCTTCGAGGCATACGCGCTCTGACCGAGCATGAGTTTCTCCTTCCCTTGTCTCACCTCGATGCCAAGGTAGTAGTAGAGTGCGCCGAGATCGCTCATTTGAAAACAAGCCGCCATCTCACACTTGAAGTTGTTGATGTCCTCCGTACGCGCGCCGGTGATGATCAAGTCGTCCACATACATGCCGACGACGAGCTCCTCCTTCCCCGTCGCCGCGTGTAGAGCGCGTGCTCGGTTGCACACCGTTGGAACCCAAACTCGCTCAACGTGGCATCAAGCTTGGCGTTCCATGCTCGTAGGGCCTACCGTAGCCCGTAGAGCGCCTTGCGCAGTCGGAGCACCCTATGCTCCTCTCCCTTGATGGTGAAACCTGGAGGTTGCCTGACGAAGACCGTCTCCGCTAGCTCACCGTTGAGGAAGGCCGATTTAACGTCTAAGTGATGGACGCGCCAGTCCTTTGCTGCTGCCAAGGCTAGTAGCAAATGAACAGACTCCATGCGCGCTACTAGCGCAAAGACTTCCTCGAAGTCGATGCCCCCACGCTGAACAAAGCCTCGGGCGATGAGGGGCGCCTTGTGCTTGGCAATGGCACCGAGCTCGTCCCGCTTGACCTTGTACACCCACTTCAGGCTGATCGGATGACATCCTGGAGGTGGATCGATGAGCTGTCATTTCTCGTTTTCCTCGATCACCTTCATCTCCTCCAGCATCGCCCGTCGCCAGTTTCCATCGTGCTCCGCCAGCGCGAACGTGGGTGGTTCCTCTGCACTGACGAGCAGCAGCTCTTGATCATTGAGCAGCCGACCAGCAAGGCCTGAGGGCCCTGTGCCGCCGACAATGTCATCTAGCCTGTGGAACCGCACCTCCTCACCTTCGTGGAAGGCATCCACGAACTCGGTGATGTCACTTGGAGGTGAGGCGAACTCGATCGGCATCGATGGAGTTCCCTGTTCTGCCAGAGTGCTCAGCATAGTACGTGGAGTGCTCGGCACCCCAATTGCAGTGCTCAGCACTACTCCTGGACAGCTCATCACCACTCCTAGAGTGGTCTGCACCCCTCCAGGAGTGCTCGGCACACGTCTTGCAGTGGTCGGCACCACTCCAAGACCCCTCGGCTCTGTTATGGGAGTGCTCGGCACCCATCCTAGAGTGGTCGCCACCACTACAGAACCTCCTGGCACCACTCCTGGCGTGCTCGGCATCCCTCTAGGAGTGTTCGGCACTCCTCCCTGAGTGCTCGGCATCCCTCCTGAAGTGCTCGGCACCACCCCAGGAGTCCTCGGCTCTATTTCTAGAGTGCTCGGCACCCCTCCCAGAGTGCTCGGCACATTTTCCCTAGTGTCTCCACCACCGTGGATGACCAAGTGCTCGACGACGAAGGTGCTGGTGAAGCCACCAGCTTCCCCCATGCTCGGACTATTCTAGTCCCAAGTCGCCTTCTCGTCGAACACGACGTCGCGCGAGACAAGCACCTTGTGTCCGCGTGGGTCGTAGAGCCAGTATGCCTTAGTACCCTCCGTGTAGCCCAGGAACACCATCGGTGTGCTCCTGTCCTCTAGCTTGGTGAGGATCAGCTTTGTCTTCCTGACATGGCCGATGCAGCCGAATGTCCGGATGAAGGACACTCTCGGCTTGCGCCCATACCAAGCTTCAAATGGCGTCTTGCCCGTTAGGGCCTTGGTCGGAGCGCGGTTGAGGATGAACATCGTCGTGGTCACCGCCTCACCCCAGAACCTTGTCGGCATGCCTTTGGCCTTCATCATGGATCGAGCCATGCCGACCACCATCTGGTTCCGTCGCTCCACCATGCCATTCTGCTGTGGTGAGTATGGTGCGGTGTGGTGTCACACCACACCCTGATCCTCATAGTATGTAGCGAGATGTCGAATTCGCTGCCGCGATCAGTCGTCAGCATGCGGAGCTTCTTGCCGCTCTCGGCCTCCGCGCGCATCTTGAACTTCTTGATCACCGCCGACGCTTCGTCCTTGCTCGTCAGGAGTTGTAGCCACATGTAGCGACTGCAATCATCCACGAGCAAGAGGAAGTACCGCCGACCACCGTTTGTAGCTAGCGTGACCAGCCCACAGAGGTCACCGTGGAAGAGCTCGAGAGCATCCTTCGTGCGATACTTGGCTGCCTTTGGGAACGGTAGCCTCCTCTACTTCTCGGCTAGGCAGCTGTCACACAGCTCGCCTCCGTGCTTGATGTGGGGTAGCCCTCAGACCATCTTCTCCAGCCAACCAAGTGCGTCGAAGCTGAGATGTCCGAACCGGGCATGCCACAGCCACAGTTCCTCGGTGTGCCATGCCGCCAGGCACACCGGCTGCTCTACCTTCAGGTCGAGCAGGTACAACTGGTTCTGGGACCTCTTCACCTTGGCGACAAGTCGTTGCTCCCGGTCCCTAATCCTAAGGACTTCATCCTTGATCAATACCTCACTACCGCGCTCATCCAACTGACCAATGCTGATGATGCTAGAACGTAGCTGCGGGATGTAATATACATCTGTTAGCACGCGGTGCTCCCTGTTCTGGCACCTGAAGATGATGGTGACGCGCCCTCGGATAGCCACCCTTGAGCCGTCACCAAACTTCACCGTACCAGTAACATCATCGTCGAGCTCGGAGAAGTATGCCTTGGAGCCCGTCATGTGGTTGCTGGCACTAGAGTACAGGTACCACCGCTGCTCCGGTGGCGCCCCACGCGTCTAAGGTGGACTTGGGCGCGTGGTTCATCGAGGTTGATAACCTTCAGGTCGTTCCCAAGTCTTTCCACCATCATAACCTCTTCCTTCTCCTCTGCCTCGACGTAGTGCAGTGCACAGAACATCGCCATCAGGATAGTGGCATCATCATCATCATCAGCTTGCACCAGATGAGCCTCAGCCTTCTTCTCCTACTTACGATTTGGGCACTCTCGTGCCCAATGGCTCGTCTTCCCACAGCGCCGATAGGCATTGGGGTCGACCTACTTCTTCTTCACCGAAGAAGCCTTGCCGCGGCATTTGCCATCACCACCGCGGCTAGAGGAGGCTACCCCAGAGTTCCTCCGAGCAGCCCACTCCTCCTCTGTCAGCAGCAGTTTGCTGCTATCCTTCGTTCTGTTCGCGCCTACTCTAGGCGCCGTCCACCACCCACAGATGGCTGTCACATCCTCAATGGTGAGGGTGGACAAGTCCAGCATCGTCTCTATGGAGAGAGCGATCTGGATGTACTTTGCCGGCACAGAGTGGAGGTTCTTGGAGACAGCCTCCTCTTCGTCGATGGTGATGCCATGGCTCTTGACTTTTGCGATGAGCGTCTATGACAGAGAGGGGAGAAGTCCTCCACTATTTCACCATCCTTGAACTTGAGGTTGGCGTACTCCTGCTTCAGAAGCTAGGCCGTCGCCTTCTTTGCGCGGTCGGAACCAACGCGCATCGCCGCAATAGCCTCCCACGCCTCCTTAGTAGAGCTCTTCACCCCCAATGGCTCCCTGTACTCTGTTGGTACAGCAGCGAGGATAGCCTCCAACACTGACATGTCATCTTCCTCATTGTCGGTGCCTTTGTCAACTGCATTCTAGAGCTATCAGGCTCTGAGCTTGACTTTCATGATCACCGACCACTCTCCATAGTTGGTGCGAGTCAGCGTCGGCCAACTGGTGCCACTGACCTCCCACACCATGTGAACAACAACCTCCTATCGTGGTTGGGCAGCCACAGCAGTGCTACTGCTGTCGCCTATCTTCGAACCGTTCGTCATCGCTAGCGGTTAGTCCGGCGACGGCGCTTAACCTAGCTTCGATACCACTTGTTAGCCCACAGGATCATCGGCTTAGGTGAGTCGACCACTCACTAGTCTTGCCGACCACGGCCGAGCATGACAGACGTTGTCTGACCACACACTATGGTCAGAGGTAGAAGAAGAAAGAGAGAACAGAGCACACACACTGTACAAGCACTAGCGTTGGCCGGAGCCCTGTATAGAAGATGGCAAATCTGAACTTTCTTTGTTGACTTGCAGTGGCAAACTATATATACAACTCTATCCATCTAGTCCTAGTATAGCTCCCATGCTGCTATAGTGACTAGATAACACAGCAGGACTGACTTCTACGCTTGTCCCTGCTATGGCTACAGTGAGGCAGGTGAGCCGTTTGGCGCCTGCCTCTGCAACGGCTTCAGTACCACAGCTGGGAGCCTTTTTGGTGCTGCCTTCCCTTGCTGTGTGTTCACACAAGAAAGCAGTAGATTATCTAACAGCAACCCCCCAAATAAGTTATCGTGCACAACAATTGTTAGCAATCCACCCCAATGTGCTCGCCCTGCCCTAGCCATCACCATACATCCACCTTGAGCTTGCCCAGCGCTCTAGCTGAGTGGTCATTGGTGTGAAGAGGAAATGGGGCCACCACACATGTTACCATGTTTCCCTACAGCTAGGCCTAGGCTGTCTCTGGACAAACAGACATGGCATGAAAGGTGGCATCGATTGGACCTGTGAGGAGGCCTTGTAGTGGCGTAATGGAGGCCAATCCAGTTAGCATTGACTTAGGGAGGTTGAAGAAAAGGGTAGTGTCGGATATATGGGTCAGAGGTACCCGCATCGCCTGTATATTCGACTATATACGTGTCGATGAAATCTGATCGGTAGTCTACCAAGGGGTACACCCATGGTAGTAGATAATCGGTGGAGGTGCGTGTAATAGGAACCGAATGGTGACACAAGGCGCAGAGACAGCGATTTAGACAGGTTCGGGCCATCTAATCGACGTAATACCCTATGTCCTGTGTCTTTGTTGGATTGTATTGAATATGAGATGAATTCGAGGGGGTCTCTACCCGCCTTATATAGTCTGGGGGTAGGGTTACAAGTCGGTCTAGGCCTAGATCTATTCATTTCTATGGTAAGTATTTACAAGGAATAGGATATCTATCATATCCAAAAAGATCTTCCTTCATTGCCAAGATGTCTTCTGATTGCCTTGCGGTGCACGCCGACCAGAACTGGGCACCGTAGGCCTTGATCTTGGGCTGGACCTCCCCTGGCGGTGTGGCCGATGTCCATTGTCGTGGGTACCTGGGGTTATATCCCCCACAGCTAGTCCCCGAGTGCCTTGTATCTCGCCGAGAAACAACGCCATCTTGAGCAAGTCCGAGCGCGTTTAACTTGAGTCGACCAACCGTCGGCAATCTAACCAGTTTTAACGGTAATCCAATCAACAAAATGAAGTATCGACCGGTTTAATCGGTAATCCGACCAGTTTAACGGTAATCCAATCAACGAACGAAGTGCTTGACAGCTTTAATCGGTAATCCGACCAGTGGAAATTGAAGCCAGCCAATTTATCTGGTGACCTGATCTCGGACTTAGCCAAGTAAGGCTTGCTAGAAGGATGTAAGGAGCTCAAGTTTAAAATTTAAAAATTCTTCACCTTAGGTGAAGTGTGCACACTTAGGCTTCATTGGCGAAGTCAGATGATCATCATTCATGACTTATGCAAAGAGGATATTAGTACTGATATATGTGTCGCAAGGTGCAATAGATACATTATAGTCCATGAGCCTGACATTAGGTGAAGAAGACACCTGGTGTCAGGATCAAAGAATTTCAACAATCACTTAGTCAGGATAACCAACTCCCAGCTTAGCCGAGAGCACAGCTAGTCCCCAGCTTAGCTAAAAAACAATAAGAAGAAAAATAGTACATTCACCGTAAGGTGAAGTGTACATACTTAGTCCCCGAGCCTGCTGTAAGATAAAGAAACATCTTGTAGCAGAATCAAAGAATGAAGTGTAAAATACGAAATCCCCGCGCTTAGCACTGGGTACGTGCAGTAAAATTCAATAATACCGAGCGGTAAAACGTGGAGAAAACAGAAAGTGTTTAGCACTAGATTGCTGCGATAGATATACTTATCAAATCCCCCGACGTGCCACCCAAGATCAGCACCTTGATCTGGATAGCATGGAAAACCTTGATATCACACATGACATGCAGCGTCGGCAAAACGTAGTAAGCCAACAAGCGAATCGGCAGACGAAGTCCCCAGCTTAGCTGGCGATGAAAACGACAAACAATCCGACTAGTTGGTTGGCGAAGAATCAAGTACCGAGCAGCCCAACCAATTAGTCGGCAGTGAAGTGAGCACCGAGTAGAAGTGAATGCTCTGACCAACTGGTCGACGACGAGGTCATGAATCTAGTGGTCTGACCAGTTGATCGGCAAAGAAATCCGAAGGCCAGATGGTGTGACCACCCAGACGATGATCCTGTAATACAAATATGTAGGACAGGTAGTACATGATTTAAAAATAAAATATATAAACTAGGTGATGAAGAAAACAGAGCGGAGTTTATCGGGAGCAATGTATCGGTGAATTTTATACCCCGCAGAGCAGTTTATGTTTATTTAGACTTTGTTCATATTTGTTAAAAGAATAAAATTCTTTAAAATTTGGAGAGTGTCGAGCACTTAAAGATGAAGAAAAATTGGAGAGCATTGGAGAATCGTGGCGAAAATGGAGAACCGCGGTGAAAATTGGAGACCGTGGAAAAATTTGTAGACCGTGGAGAAATGTGGAGACCGTGGCAAAAATTGGAGATCATGACAAAAATTGAAGACCGTGGCAAAAATTGGAGACCCGTGGCAAAAATTGGAGATCGTGGTGAAAATTAGAGATTGTGGCGAAAATTAGAGACCCATGGCGAAAATTGGAGACCCGTGGCGAAAATTGGAGATCATGGCGAAAATTGGAGACTCGTGGCAAAAAATGGAGATCATGGCGAAAATTGGAGACCCATGGCGAAAATTGGAGACCGTGGAGGAATGTGGAGACCGTGGAGAAATATGGAGACCATGGCGAGTGCTAAGCACTGTACCGACGAGACGTGGGGGGCATTCTATCCCGAGATGTTTGTGCATGCTTAGGAATGTATGCATCACCAAGGAGCCACTGCCGATCGCCCATGGCGCGGAGCACTACTGCTAATGCATACTTGGGGATATAGGCATCACCAAGGAGCCGCTGCCGATCGCCCATGGCGTGGAGTGCTACTGCTCATGCATACTTGGGGATATAGGCATGACCAAGGAGCCGCTGCTACTCGCCCATGGCACGGAGCGCTACTGCTCATACATACTTGGGTGCTAGGTCGAGGACAGGGCTGCTTCTAGGTAACACAAATGAGAATGTGGCTGGTTGTCGAATCGAATGACGATAGAATGCGTTGTCTCAAAGATGTTTAGCATGGAGAAATAAGTATTTCTAGAAAAATTACGGAAAGCAAATGGAGAAAACATCACGGATAGAATCATTATTGAAATGCATATATGCATAAAAAGGTACATATCTTTTGTAGGACGTCTCAAGGATAGAAACGCCTAAGGTGTTCCATGTGCCAGGAATTAGGGATGTTAGTGCCGTCTTGATCATAGAGCTTATATGACCCTGGTCGGGTCACAGCCTTGACGATATATGGACCCTCCCAAGGTGAAGATAGTGCATCCTGTCAGTCTTCTGTCTCCTGCGGAGTACCATATCGTCGACCACGAAGGATCGCTCTTGGATATTGCGGTTGTAGTACTTATGCAAACTATCCAGGTACTTGGCTGTCCGAACACATGTGACCAAGCGTTCTTCCTCAAGTCGGTCGACATCGTCTTGTCGTGCCTGATCGTTGTTCTCTTCATCATAATTCTCTATCCTTGGTGCTTGGAAAGCAACATCGGCGGGTAGCACGGCCTCTGATCCGAACACCAAGAAATAGGGGGAGACTCTAGTATTGCGACTGGGCTGGGTCCTAAGTCCCCCGACCACAGCTGGTAGTTCTTTGAGCCATTTGCCCGGATATTTCTGATCCTTCTCATATAACCTCTTCTTCAGGGTGCCTAAAATCATGCCATTCTCTAGCTCAACCTAGCCATTGGCCCTAGGGTGTGCGACCGATACATACTTAACGGATATGCACCGATCCTCGTAGAAATCCCAGAAGTCGCTGCCGGTAAATGTAGAACCAAGGTCGGTGATGATACTGTTCGGCAGCCCAAACCTATGGATGATGTCATTGAAGAGTTCCGCTGCTTTCTTTGTTGTAGACTGGATGAGCGGCTTGTACTCGATCTACTTGGAGAATTTGTTATTAGCAACATAAACCCATCAGAATCTGCCAGGGGCTTTCTTGAATGGCTCAATCATGTCTAGTCCACAGCATGCGAAAGGCTAAAAGGCGGGAATCGTCTGCAGAGCCTGAGCTGGAACGTGGATTTATTTGGTGAAAAATTGGCAACCCTCACACCATCGAACGAGTGTTTCGGCATCTGCTACTGCTAAAGGCTAGCAGAAACCTACTTGGAAGGCTTTGCCAACCAGACTTCTAGAGGTTGCGTGGTTACCGCAGGATCCAGCATGGATTTCTTGAAGCAATGCCACACCTTCTTCCTGAGATATGCACTTCTGAAGCAATTCCTCCTTTGCGTTCTTCCGCATTAGCTTGCCATCGATTAGCACATAATGCTTGCTGCGGCAAATTAGGCATTCCATTTCGGTCTTGTCAGCCGGTACATCTACAGTGGTCAAATACTTGATAAAAGGCTCTCGCCAATCACTACTTGGCACAAAAATTACTAGGACCAATTGCTCGGTAGGGGAAGATTCGTGAATTGCTTGCTCCTTCTTAATGGATGGAGTTTGAAGATCCTGGACAAGGACACCAGCTGGGACCTCAGCTCTGGTCAACCCTAGCTTAGATAACTGGTCAGCTGCATGGTTCTAATCTCGAACGACGTGGTGGTATTCAATACCGTAGAACTTGCCCTCCAACTTTCTGATTTCTGAGCAGTAAGCATCCATTTTGTCATTGGTCCAAGACCAATCTTTGTTGAGCTGATTAATGACAAGCTAGGAGTCGCCATATACTAAGAGGCATTTAACACCAAGTTCGACAGCAATGCGGAGACCATGGAGACAAGCTTCGTACTCAATGGCATTATTGGAGGCTGGAAAATGAATTCGGAGGACATATCGGAGGTGATCCCCGGATGGAGAAATAAAAAAGATACATGTCCCAGCACCATCAAGGTTGAGGGAGCCGTCGAAGTACATGACCCAATGCTCGGGTCAATCGACTGAGACAGGGGCTTGCATGTTGATCCATTCGGCGGTGAAGTTGGCGAGCACTTGAGACTTTATGGTCTGGCGGCCCCTGAAATCAATGGAGTACATGCTGAGCTCTACCGCCCATTTAATGATGCGGCCATTGGCTTCCTTATTACATAGGATGTCGCCCAGCGGATACTCAGTAACCACTGCTACTTGATATGTCTCAAAGTAATTGCGGAGCTTCCTAGACATAATATGGATAGCGTACAACAGTTTCTGGACCTGAGGATACCTAGCCTTAGACTCGTTCAGGACTTCGCTAATGAAGTATATAGGGCACTGAACCTTATAGGTGTGCCCGGCTTCTTCTCGTTCGACGACAATGGCCGTACTGACGACACAGTTGGTTGCGGTGATGTAGAACAATAAGGTTTCACCAGGCTGTGGTGCTGTCATAACTGGAGGCGTCATGAGGAATTGTTTGAGCTCGTTAAAGGCTTTGTCGGCTTTAGGCGTCTAGGTGAACTACCCTAAAGCTTTGAGCAACTTGAAGAAAGGTAAACCCTTTTCCCCCAATCGGGATATGAAACGGCCAAATGCCGCCATGCATCCCGTTAGCTTCTGGACATCCTTTACGCAGGTCGGTGGTTTAATCTTGGTGATCGCTTCTATCTTTTCTGGGTTTGCTTTGATGCTGTGGTGGCTGACGACGTTGCCTAAGAGTCTACCAGATGGAACACCAAATATGCACTTAGTGGGATTAAGCTTCCATTGGAATTTTTTGAGGTTCTGGAAGGTTTCTTCGAGGTTGGCGATGAGGTTATCGGCAGTCTTAGACTTCACCACCACATCGTGAATGTAGGCCTCAATGTTCTCCCAATTTGCTCTTGGAGGCATTGTTGGATAGCCCTCTAGTAGGTGGCGCCGGCATTCTTTAGCCCAAAGGACATGGTGGTGTAGCAATAGGCACCGAAGGGTGTGATGAACGAAGTCTTGATCTGGTCTTCCTCCTTTAAGGAGATCTGGTGATAACCAGAATAGCAGTCAAGAAAGCATAAGAGCTCACAACCAGCTGTTGAATCTACGACCTCGTCAATGCGAGGTAAGCCAAAGGGGTCTTTAGGGTAGTGCTTGTTGAGATCAGTGTAATCAACGCACATTCTCCATTCATTATTCTTTTTTTGTACAAGGACCGGATTGGTGAGCCACTCTAGATGATACACCTCTTTAATAAAACCGGCTGCTAAGAGCCATGTCATTTCTGCCCTAATGGCCTCCTTTTGTCTTGCGTGAATCGTCGTAGCTTTTGCTTGATTGGTTTGGCGGTCGACGAGACATTTAAGTTGTGCTCGATCAGCTCCCAAGGAACACTGAGCATGTCAGCAGGTTTCCATGCAAACACGTTGACATTTCTGTGAAGGAAGCTGACAAGCGCGTCTTCCTATTTGGGGTCGAGATGGGCCCTGATCCAGGCTGTCCCGCTTCTGTCGCCGATCACGAGATCTACCTCCTTTGTGTCTTTGGACTTAGTCACAGACCGAGGTGGCTCCTGAGTCAGGATCGCCTGCTCCTCTGCTGGGATCTTCTTGGAGTCGGCGATGCAAACACCCATTCTGGCTGAGAGGTCCATTGCTTCGGCGATGGCGATTCTTTCTCATTCGCAGTCATAGGCAGTGGAGACGTTAGCGCGTAGGGTGAGAACGCCTAGCTCCATCGAGATCTTCAATACCTTGTAGACATAATGGGGCATGGCCATGAACTTGGTGAGAGCTGGTCGGCCAAGGATGGTGTGGTAGGTAGTGTCAAAGTCTGCCACGAAGAAGTTCACATACTCAGTACGGAAGTGGTCAGTAGTGCCAAACTAGACTAGCAACGTGATCTGCCACAAAGGTTGGGATGCTCTGCCAGGTACAATACCCCAAAATGGAGAATCAACATGGACGAGATCATCCTTTGTGAGGCCTAACTTAGTTAGGGCTTCGATGAAGAGGATATTGAGGGCACTCCCACTGTCGATGAGGACCTTCTTGAACCACACGTTGTGGATGGTTGGATCCAGCATGAGTGGGAAACACCTAGGGTATGGGATATCTGCCCACTGGTCAGCCCTACTGAATGTGATAGGATGCTCCAACCAGTCTAGATATTTGGGATCGACGACCATGCCATACTTGGTGATCGACATGACCTACCGAGCGGTGAGCTTCTGCTGGCGTTTGCTCTCGGAGGCAGCGCATCCTTCGAAAATTGTGGCGACGATCTTGTTGGCATCTTGGGTAGTAGGTCACGCCCCCTTAGGACACTCCTCCCCTTTGCTATCACCTGACTTGTCGTCATTGCGCGTTCGTTGTTTCTGCTCCTCAACGTGGAAAGCTTTAGCCATGCCATAGCATTGTCGCATGGTGTTCTTGCTATTCTTGTGAATCAGGCATGGACCATCAAGGAGTTCTTCGTAGGCAGCATTGAAATTTCGCTTAGCGCATGGCTGCTCTACGTTGTCGATGGAGTTTCTCGGTCGGCGGTGACGTGGCTATGCAGTCCTTGATCCCTTTGGCCGATCAGCTTCTTCGGAGTCTGCGTATGAGTTTGCAACCTTTAGGGGTTTGTCGATGGTCTGGGACCTCTTGCGGTAAATTTTGGAGAACAATTCCTGACGGTGATGGAGTCCCCTGGTGAAAGTAGAGATGGCCTCACTGTCTAGCCAATTCAAGGGTGGCCACATCCAATTCTGGATGTCGTTGACTTGGGCCTGAGCCGCTTTGAGTAGCACTTGAATCTTGAGTATCTCTGGCGTTTGTGGGAGTCTAGCCAACTCATGGGTTGCCACAGCCAGATTGGCGCTCGGCGTTTGCTCCACTCGATTATCCATCATGAGAAACTCTTGTTGGAGATTATGGACGAGAGGCGGCGGGCCACCTCTAGCGGCTTGGGTGGCATTTTCTGCTTCTTCATTGTGACATTGTTGACGATTAGTGTTCTTTGCTTCACGCTCACGGTGTTGGATACTAGTTTCTCCATCGACAGCAACACTGTTGTGGCAAACCATGAAAAACTCTCTCCCCAAACCTAGAGGGAAAGATGGGCAGCTGTTGGCAGAGGCCTCGGAGTACGGCTCAGGACTTTCCTCCAGGATGGTGTGGAGCATTTCGTCCAGAAGATCTATTCGGATTTGCACCATGTTTACCATTGGGGCATGTTGGTCAGCCTCAAGGAAGTCGATCTGATAGAGGTCATCGATGCTGCTGTGCTCTGCGTGGTCAGCGAAAAGATGGTGCACGGCGTCCTGACAGATCGGACCCGCACCCACCAGCCCGAAAGAATAGGGCTTTGGCATGCTCTTTGTCGGGGCAGGGAGTGGTCGGGGTTGAGCGGTACGCCCTTCCAGAGTTGTCATGATCACCAGATCGGAATCTGGCCGCCTTGAACGAAGTGGTCGAGCAGGTTGCTCGATTGTAGGGGCTTGGTGATCTTGGAGTACGGGAAATTTGTCGCTCGCTCTGGATTGATCTAAGACCGAACCCACGAGGAGCTGACATCCTGCTAAGCGGTCTGTGACCCGATCAATGGATGCGATCAGATCATCATTGTTGATGGATCTCCTAACCTAGCGGTGGGGCGTCAGGATCGGAGATGTCGTTGCAAGTGTTAGCGCGATCGGCGTAGGGTGATCCTGCACCGCTTCCATGATCTCCCCATTGTCGTCAGAGCTGATGATCCAAGTCATGGATCCGACCATGAAGATCTACCCTGGCTCGAGAAAGGCCATGGAGCTTGGGAAAGTGACCATCTAGTTGGACATAGAATCAGGACGCACACCCCCTAGCTGGCGTTCCACTATCGATGAAATCTATTCGGCAGTCTACTGAGGGATATACCCACGGTAGTAGATGATCAGTAGAGGTGCGCGTAATAGGAACTAGATGGTGACACAAGACGCAGAGACAGCGATTTAGACAGGTTCGGGCCGTCTGATCAACGTAATACCCTACGTCATGTGTCTTTGTTGGATTGTATTGAATATGAGATGAATTCGAGGGGGTCCCTACCTGCCTTATATAGTCTGGGGGGTAGGGTTACAAGTCGGTCTAGACCTAGATCTATTCGGTTATATGGTAAGTATTTACGAGGAATACGATATCTATCATATCCAAAAAGATCTTCCTTCATCGCCAAGATGTCTTCTGATTGCCTTGTGGTGCACGCCGACCGAGGCCCAGCACCATAGGTTGGACCTCCCCTGGCGGTGCGGCCCATGTCCATTGTCGTGGGTACCTGGGGTTATACCCCCTACAGTACGTCTATCGGGCCAAGAGTTGTGGTGAAGGAGGCCCATGGAAGCCAGCCGAATCCATCAGCTTGGAGATAAGTCATTCCAAGGATATCCGGAGCCAATGTATCTGGACGATAGAATAGGATCAATCTATCATGCATTCTATATAACAAACTAGGAAACTAATATGTTAATCGATCAGATCTTATGTAACCCTACTCCCTCGGGCTATATAAGGAGGAGTAGGCCCCCCGATCGGGATGGATCCGATCTACTTCATTCTAGCGCATTGTTAGAAGGAGCAGCAGCCCCTGTAACCGAGCATACGAATGCCATAAGAGCAGCATCACCCTCAACTGGACTAGGGCACCCCACGTGCCTTAACCATTATAAATGTTGTGTCTTATGTGCTACCATCTGATTCATCTTACGCGATTAGCTGCTAGGTATTGCCAGAGCTAGCTAAATCTTCCGATAGGTAGAAGAAGGGAAAAAAGACCACTACATGTGGGCTCCACCTCTTAGGCTACATAATGGGGATGAGGTTATTGGTGATCTAGAAAAGCATCTTCTCTGATAATCCAAAAGGTGTTATTCGGGCAGCCACAATAACATTCAATTGGGATGGATTTATTGGGGATCTATTGGAGGTGCTCTTCAATTGTTACAAAGTAACTACATAAACCCCTAATACATGCATAGAAAAAGGAATATTGTGAGTTTCACAACAATGATAACTCATACAATGGTGCAATAGTAGTCTCATAGTCCACAAATTTCGCTTATAAGGGCAATAACATTAGTGTTGTCCTATAGGCAGTCTTATGGAGTGCAGGTAATCTTGAGACTGCCTATAGGACAACACTAGGCTATTCTCTAAGTTGTATTGTAGTTTCCATGATCCTTATGCAAATAGTAAAGAAAACTTTGTTAGTTGCATGACAGCAACAGCTCATATAAAGGTTAAAGAGTTGTCTCATAGACCTAAGTTTTAGCTCATGAGGCAGTTTGCTTCATGAAAAAAGTATCCTCATTCTCTCACCTCCTCTCTCTCTCCGCCATATACCAATGTACCTGCCCTGATAAGATGTTTGCTTTACGAGAAAACAAACTTTTTCTCTCACTTTACTCTCTCTATTTTCCATATCTTTAAAAAAATCCTACATGGAACTCAACATGAGACCATTGGCATGTACCCTTGCAATTCCTTTGTTTGTGCATAGGTAAAATGAATGCTGCGAGTTGCATGGCAACAAGCATTCCATACGAGGGTGCACGAGTAATCTTGTAGAACTAAATGTGTTAAATGCTTTACAAAACAACGATGCCTTTCTCGCGTCCATCTCTCTCTTTTGTATCATAAAAAATCCTAGAATTGCATAAAATCGACATGAGATGGTTGTCATGTACCAATGTACTTCCCTAGTTGTCCTACATTAGTGATTGAATGGTGTACTTAGAAGTGGCTTTGTTCTGAAAAAGTATATTGCTGAAGTAGCTTTGTTTTGAAAAAGTATATCGCTTCCGGTTTACGCTATCGGTGGAAAGGTTTATCAATTTCTGTCAAAAGAAAGAGAAGGAAGCTCTGACCCATGAAATTACAGTTCAATTATTAAGGCCACATTGTCGAACCATATTCTCTGCTTTCGATGTTGTTATACTATTTGTGGATCATCGTTATCCGGAGGAATCAAGTGCCCCGGTGCCATGATGTTTATGGTCTTTGAATACGTTCCTTTTTCTAGGAGATGCTTTACTTTGGGGAGCAAATAATAAGAGGGCCACTTTTGAAGGATGCTCCTTTCTTAGCGTAACAGAATATAGCTTCCATAGCAAGGATGCATATGCATGCATGGTATATATTTCTCCTCTTTTATTAGATTGTTGTGTGTGGCTCCATATATAATGATAGGAACCTCTTTATTCCTGGTTATTTATTTGTTCTTAAAACTACTGCAAACAACACGGTCTCAGAAACCTAGTTCAAGAATTATTTTAAACCCTACCACTATTGTTTATTGAGTACGGCTAGCTAGAAATATATCTAGTGAACATTCATTAGTTAGCAATAGCTTTTAGCACAGGGATCTGCTTACACCAGTGTACTCGTTGGAAAGCTTTAAGCCTATGATCACGAAAAGTCCCTTTAGGTCACTCTATGGGTTCATATTCTTGGTCTTTTATTATTGTTACTCTTTAAAGCTAGCTATGAGAAGGAATCCAGTAGTGCCATATGTACCCCTCTGCATATGTGCAAAATGTCATGATTTTTAGTCGTACAAACTTTGAAAAGATATTCTTTTCTTGCGCATGCATACATGATGTCCCCACTTTTAGATTGACATACGACTCCACAGCTGATGGAACAAATTCCTAACGTCCATAGAAAGTTAATGTTTTAAAATTTTGAGCACTTTCATTCATTTTATATTTTTTGCGAATTATACAATACAAATACAGACACTCACAAGCACGCAAGCACACTCAACCCTATGAATACAAACATGCAGACTATACTCCTATGCACCTCCGAAATAGTAGTGGTTCTAGAAACGAAGCAAGAGGGGGGCTAAATAATGAAAGGCTACAAACCTTGCTAACTTAAGAAATTTGTAGAAGAAAAAATAGCTAGGAGGTGTGGCCTTTTTTTATGTTACCAACAGTGAATTCAATTTGGATGAAGAATTTAGGACCTATTTGGATACAAGGGGTAATCACTAGCTAGCTAAAAATTAGCCCAAATTAGCTCTAGTGCATCCAAACAGGAGGGCTAAAAGGTGAGCTAATTTTTTAGACAAATCTTCAACTAGTGACCTATACCAATGTAGCTGCCCTCTTTCTCTGCGGGATGTGCTTGAGACCTTTCGGGTGCAACTTCACTATCTGGCCCCAACGGGATTTTGAATTTAGGCAAGTTTTATTGGGGCTGCCGAACCTTTGATGCGGAACCTGATACTGATTGTTTTTGCGCACACTACGAGCTGCAAAATCAGCTGAAGCATATTGTGGTGGACAGCGAGAAGAAGGATGCTTGGTTCGTGTGGTGTGCTTTCATTCCGATGAGGCCTTCACAAGGGCAGGAGAAGTTTGAGATCTCTTACACTCAATGCGACCATTGGAGCAATGATGGTATCGCCATTGGTTTTACATCAAGTCTATAGGTACATTTTTAAGGATGAGAATGGGGAAGATCCTTATCGCTACCCTTTTGCTGTGAAGATGGAAGTTTCGAATCCGCTAACTCGTGTGGCGGCTGAGAAGAGTGATGCGTGGAGGGCTTGTGAAAGGGCCTTCGAGTTGGCCATACGGATTAGCTGTGGCCGTGGCCTAGTTGAGGAGTTTCTTGCTAGTGGGGTGTGGCCCCTTGGTCACAACACTTGGAAGGAGTTTACTTGTGTTGGTGTGGCTCTTCCCCTTTATGCGTCTATTGATTGTGTCGCTTCCTCGATTTGGTATTCAGAGGGCTGAGTGCAAGACAGACGAAGACATTGTTAAGCGAGTCGAAGCCCAGACTGCTGAGGGATATACTCAGTATACTACCATCTCTTTCCCCCATGTCATAAAAAATCCTAGCATTGCATAAGACAACATATGAGATGGTTGACGTGTACCAATGTACTTCTCTAGTTGACCTACATTCGTGATTGAATGATGTACTTAGAAGGAAGCTCTAACCCACAAAATTACAATTCAATTATTAAGGCCACATTGTATAACCATATTCTCTGCTTTCGATGTTGTTATACTCTTTGTGGATTGTCGTTATCCGGAGGAATCAAGTTCCCCGGTACCATGATGTTTATGGTCTTTGAATATGTTCCTTTTTCTAGGAGATGCTTTACATTGGGGAGTAAATATGAGGACCACTTTTGAAGGCTGCTCCTTTCTTTGCGTAACAGAATATAGCTTCCAGCAAGGATGCATATGCATGCATGGTATATATTCCTCCTCTTTTAGATTGATTTGTGTTGCTCCATATATAATGATAGGAACCTGTTTTTTTTCTGGTTATCTATTTGAATTCTTAAAACTACTGCATACAGCACGGTCTCTGAAACCTACTTCAAGAATTATTTTAAACCCTAGCAGAATTTTTTTATTGAGTATGGCTAGCTTTTTTTAGAAAAAGGAATATATTAATATTCCAGCTTCTGCATCGACTAATGCATATAATTGTTCGTTATTACAAGCAAGAGCAAAACGGTCCACTGGTAGAGAGACCGGCTCTACTCGCGGTTGGGAACCCCTTTTAATCCCGGTTTCCCAACAGGGAGTAAGAATCAGGGACTAAAGGGTGGTCAATAACCGGGAGTAAAGCTCCCTCCTCAGTACAAAAAATAAACGAATTTCTTGAGACCTTGCTTGCGCTGTGTGGGATTCGAACACAAGACCTCTCTCATCACGCATAGATTCTTTGCCAACTCAACTGCACACCACATGTGACATAGTCCTCTGCGCTCCTACTTTTAAATTGACCCGTGAGGAACCTTTAGTCCCGGGTGGGAGACCTTTAGTCCCGGTTCGTAATACCAACCCGAACTAAAAGGTCACCCTTTTAGTCCCGATTGGTGTTACCAACCGGGACTAAAGGTTGGAGGACTTTTAGTCCCGGTTGGTGGCTCCAACCGGGAGTAAACGTCCACATTTAGTCCCGGTTGGTGTCTCTAACCGGGACTAAAGGTCCCCTACAAAAACCGTGACTAAAGGTCTCTCTAGTCCCGGGCATAAAAAATGCCGGGACTAGAGCCCATTTTGACCTCGGATGAAAGGTCTGTTCTCTACTAGTGGTCCAGGAAATATCAAAAACAAAGTTTTGAGCCATAAAGACATCAAAAAAAAGTTTTGAAAAAACACAACTAGAAAGCAAGTCTGTTGGTAAATCTCCAGCCGTGTCTTGCAAACACCTCCATCGCGGCTGTCTCAATAGTCCTACATCCCATCTTCAACATATGGCGATCATCCTCCTTCTGTAGTAGGGACCAGTACCTGGTCCATTATGTCCCTTGAAGATAACCTGCAAATAAGATGGTGCTAGGGCCTTGTCAAACACAATATCGTTCCGGGTTAACCAAATCGCCCAACAAATAGTACTTGCACCCACAAGAATTTGAGATTTTATTTTCCTATTTGTCCCTTCCAACCAACTTGTAAACAAATTGTGTACACTAGTTGGAGGTAATAGGTTGAAGGAAACATGAACAATTCTCCACATGAATTTAGCAAGATGACAGTCCAAAAGTAGATGTTGCATGGATTCGTTTGAGGAATAGAAACAACACTTCCTATCTCCTTGCTACTGCCGCCTCGCTAAATTATCTTTTGTTAAAATTACACCCTTATACAAGTACCACATAAAGACTTTGATTTTGAGAGGTAGTTTAAATTTCTAAATTAAAGTGTTATACGGTAAAGCTTGTGCTCCCAACAAAGCTCTGTACATGGAATTGACTGAGAACAACCCATTCTAATGTAGCCCCCACACAAAGCGATCTCTCTGGTTTCTTAGGTGTACATCTTCAACCATAGCCACCACATTGTGCCACGTTTGCAAATTAGCACCCATCAAATATCTCCTGAAAGCTACATTTAACGGTGTCGTGGACAGCACTAACCTTATAGATGCACTTTTCTTACTCACAATGTTATATAGTGTAGGGAAGAGTGTTTTAAGTGGGCGTGATCTTATCCACGAATCCTCCCAAAAACGCACTTGAGACCCGTCACCTAGTTCTAACCTACCCATCGAGAGGAACTCACCCTTGACCTTCATGAGGCCAGCCCAAAACTGAGAGTCCCCGGGCATGTATTGAACCTGTGTCAAAGTTTTGTCCCTTAAATATTTATTCGTAAGCAATTGTTGCCAAATCCCGTCTCCATTTAACAATTTAAAGAGCCATTTCCTTAGGAGGCACCTATTGTGAACATCTAGATTTAGGACTCCTAATCCTCCTTGGTCTTTTGGTGTACATACTACCTCCCACTTTGTCAATCTATATTTTTTCTTATGTTCATCACTCTGCCAAAAAACGTGATCTAAAATAATCCAACTTCTTCAAAACCCCTCTAGGTATTTCAAAAAAGGACATCATGAACATGGGAAGACTACTTAGAACAGAGTTAATAAGAACAAGCCTCCCTCCTACTGATAACATCTTACTCCTCCAACAGCTCAATCTCTTTTGAAATCTTTCTTCAACATGTTTCCAATCCTTATTCATGAGTTTTCTATGGTGCATAGGAATTCTTAGGTATCTAAACGGGAACGATCCTACATTACACCCAAAAATTTGTGCATACTCGTTTTGATTATCTTTGGCTGCTCCGTAGCAAAACAATTCGCTCTTATGGAAATTGATCTTGAGTCCTGATAGTTGATCAAAAACACAAAGCAGGAGCTTCATGTTTTTGGCCCTCTCTAGATCATTGTCCATAAAGATAATAGTATCATCCGCGTACTAAAGGACTGAGAGTCTGTCATCTACCAAATGTGAAACAACCCCTTGGACTTGTTCAGCCTCTTTTGCTCGTGAAATAAGAATAGCTAGCATGTCAACAACTATATTAAACAAGATTGGAGATAACAGATTCCCCTGATGTACTCCTTTTCTTGTTTGGAAATAATGGCCTAAATTATCATTGACCTTTACTGCAACACTCCCTCTAGTCATGACTTTTGAAATCCATTCACACAAAATCGATGAGAATCCTTTCATTCTAAGGACTTGTTCTATAAAAGGCCACTTTAGTTTGTCATATGTTTTTTCAAAGTCAAGTTTTAATATCACTCCATCTTGTTTTTTCCTATGTAACTCATGAATTGTTTCATGTAGGATCACAACTCCTTCCATTATATAGCGCCCCGGAATGAAGGCCGTCTGAGACAGACCTATCAACTTATCAGCCACAATAGCATCTTTTTAGCTTGGGATCTGCTTACACCAGTGTACTTGTTGGAAACCTTTAAGCCTTGGATATATACGATGACGAAGAGTACCCTTTAGGTCACTATATGGGTTCATATTCTTGTTCTTTTATTATTGTTACTCTTTATAGCTAGCTATGAGAAGGAATCCAGTAGTGCTATATGTACCCCTCTGCATATGTGCAAAATGTAATGATTTTCAGTCATACAAACTTTGAAAAGATATTATTTATTCTTGCGCATGCATGCATCACTACCAAAATGGTGGAATTCTCCTAGTGTTTTTAAGTAGTAATAAAACACTACCACTAGTCATAGCACATGGGAACCCTCACTAGGAGGCATTTGGTAGGGAAATTTATACTAAATTTTGAATGTTAAAACACTAGAAGAAGCCCACATCACTAGGAGAAGTCTAACATTCTGGTTGTGCATGATGTCCCTTCTTTTAGATTGACATACGACTCCACAACTGATGGAACAAAGTCCTACTATAGGTCCACAGAAAGTTAATGTTTTAAAATTTTGAGCACTTATATTTTAGATTTTTTTTGTGAATTATACAATATAGATGCAGAAGCTCACAAACACACACACATACTCAACCCTATGAATGTACACGCGCAAACTCTACCCATATGCACCTCCGAAACAATGGTGCTTCTAGAAAGGAAGCAATTGAGGAGGTGACTAAATAATATGAAAGGCTACAAACCTTGCTAACTTAAGTCCTTGCAGAAGAAAAAATAGCCAGGAGGCCGGTGTGGCCTTTTCTGATGTTGCCAACAGTGAATTTAGTTTGGATGAAGAATTTAACTGAACTTAAACTAATATAAGAGTAACTTACATTGGGTAAGCTTTTTTATATTAGTAATTTACAACATTGCAGTTAAAAGCTTTCTTCACGTGAAAGAAAACAAGTTCACGAACTTTTACTTGGCATTTGATACTTACAAATTAAAGGCAGTACTAAAAACTAAGTCAAAGTTCACGAACTGCAGTTTTGTCTACATTTCGGTGAATGTAGTCCCCGCTCGGTCTTGTCGTGAACCACACCTTCAAAATGTGAGGATTACGACAACTGAAGAAGAAGAAATAGCACATATATGAGGAGCTATCTTATCTGTACATGCTGGGGAACTGGTGTCGTGCTGTAACCAGCATGGATGGTTGATTTATATCTGAATGCTCATACAAGTAGGATTAGAGGAATGAAAACAAAAAAACAGGAGAAGATTAACAACTGTCGAGTACTACAACGTTGAGGTTAACAACCTTTTGATTTGAGATCATTTGGAGTGTCAGATATACGATATAAGATTTGAAATTGTGTAGTTAAAAGAATAGTGTCAACTATTATAATCACATGTGTCGCATGGCTCATATGCTTTGTGTAACTAAAAAAACGTTAACAGCTTTGTTGATGACTTCATCTCTATTTGACATTGTTAATCGTCTCAAATCTGATCTGGAACTTATATTGCATATTTGGATTTGTAAATCATCTCAAATTAAAAAGTTGTAACTGTAAAGTTTTATATCTCTTTAAACGCTACAATTTTAATATAAAGTTTATCTTAATCTCATGTCTTGCGAAGAAGTCATGATCTTTTTTTTTTGCAAAATAGGCTATCTTTATTGTCGGTTCATAGTGTCAACCAACAGTGATAGTACCATGTCTATCACTGCCAGTTGAAGCCATGAATCAGCAGCCGGCTCTAGCATAACAAGAAGTGATGGTCTGACAGTCACTACTAGAGATCTGACATTCACTATTGGCTCCATCACTGCCGGTTTTTGGCTAAAACTGACAGTGATAGGACCAACCGACACTGATATTGGGTCATCACTGTCGGTTTTTGGCTAAAACCGACAATGATAGTATCAGTGTCAGTTTTAGCCTAGAACCGACAGTGATATCGGGTCATCATATGCTGCAAGAAAACTTCATAACTTTCTAATATGATGTCTGATGAAGATGAACTTTATACCAAAGTTGTAGTACTCGACGAGATCTACAACTTTGTAGTTCAAACTTTTTAATTTGAAGTTGTTATGATGTCACTCTATTTGATTCGCAAGATTTCATAGAAGTTAATACCAACTAAAGGCATATGTTCCATAGTCATAAGTGAGTGTGTCATGGTATTTGATAATCTAGTATGGAGAAGCAACCAAAACAAAAGTTGTAGATATCAAAAAGTTATGCAACTTTGTAATTGACAACTTTTCCATTTGAAACCATCTATCTAACAGAAATTACATTTGATTTCTCAAATTTAAAATTTGAATTTTTCAAATGACCTCGGATGGAGAAACACCCAAAACAAAAGTTGTAGATCTCAAAACGTTGTGCAACTTTACAGTTGACAACTTTTTCATTAGAAATCATTTATCTAAGGAAAATTACAATTGAATTTTTCTACATTTGAAATTCAAATTCTTCAAATGACCTCGGATGGAGAAATGATCAAAACCAAAATTATAGATCTCGAAAGTTATAAAACTTTATAGTTGACAACTTTTTTATTTGAAATCGTTTAGGGTCCCAAATACTCATTTCAAAATCAGATGAACATAAAATGGTTAGAATGAATATCTCATTTGGACATAAGCGTCCTACAAGTGGAGTGGTTAGGGAACAAACACACGAAACAGGGGTCGGGGGGTTTGAGTTCTGGTGGCTACGAAGCACGTGCTTTTCGTGCAAAAAGTCACATGACTTGTGACGCACGACCGTGTGACTATCTAGTAGGGTCTCTCCCAGTATTATTTTTTTCTATTTTTTCAGTCCATTTTGGGGTTTTCTAGAAACCACATCACTGTCGGTTCGTAAGAACCGACACTGATGTGAACCCTAAAAGGTCCTAATGGCTAGAAGGGGTGAATAGCCTATTGAAAATTTCTACACCAATACTTAAGCCAAGATGTTAGATAATTAAATGGCGAAGCGAGTATTGCGCTAGCTTACTAAAAATGCAAGCATCCTATCCATAATTCTAGTTATCTATGATCTCTATATCACACAAGAGGCTAAGTCATTACCACTAAGTTAGTGAGCTCTCAAAGACTAACTAAAGAGCCTCACTAACCACTAAACAAGACACAACCTAGCTCTCAAAACTAATTACACTAAAAAGCTTAGCTACACTAGGAGTGTAAATATAAGAGAGGTAGGAGGATTATACCACCATGGCAAGAGATGATTAATCAATCAATCACAATGAATACCAATGAAATCATCGGAGACAAGATGATACGATGATTTTTCACTGAGGTTCACTTCTTGCCGGCAAGCTAGTCCCCATTGTGGTGATTCACTCACTTGGAGGTTCACGCACTAATAGGCATCACACGCCTAACCCGTAATCGGGTGCCGCACAACCAACACAAGATGAGAATTATATAAGCCACGAGCAATCCACTAGAGTACCTTTTGGTTCTTCAGTCGGGGAAAGGTCAAAAAACCCCTCACAATCACCACGATCGGAGCCAGAGACAATCACCTTTCTCCTCTCGATGATCCTCGCTGCACCAAGCCATTTTGGTGGGGCAACCACCAAGGAAAACAAGCGAATCCCGTAGCGAAACACAATCAACAAGTGCCTCTAGATGCAATCACTCAAGCAATGCATTTGGATTCACTCTCAATCTATAAATATGATGAATCAATGATGGAGATGAGTGAGAGGGCTTTGGCTTAGCTCATTAGATTGCTATGTCAATGAAAATGGCCAAGAGAGTGAGCAAGAGCCGGCCAACATGTTTATAGAGCCCCAACTGACCACATAGCCGTTGGGCTCAAAACTCAGCTGATGCGGGCTGACCAGATGCGCCGGTCCGGTCACGCATCCGCAGCCACGTGTCGCCTCCTTTAAACGAGAGACGCTGATATCCAACGACTAACTTGAACGCGCTCGACTGTTAAGTCGTGATCGGACGCACTGAGCCAGGACCTGACGCGGCTGTCCAGCGTCCGCTCGCGCGCTCCCACGCTATCTGCGCGATGCAACCTGATGCATTGAAGTCAGCACCTAATGCCGCGCTGCCTCGCGTCCGGTCGGTTTTAGTAAGGTTCTAGAGCCGCATTTCTGCGACCGGACACGTCCGAAGGAGCATGGCTGGACTCAGGGCCGAGTCCGATCCTCTCTACCTAGCGTAGATGCTCATGTCAGCATACATCACCACCTGACCGGACGCACCCCTGCGCGTCCGATCGCCTCCTCGTGCCAGCGTCCGACCGAAGGCCGAAGCCGTGCCACTGCTACACCACTGACCGGACGCACCGATCCAGTGTCCGGTCCAGCATCCGGTCACTATAAACAGTGCCTTCTCAACTGCAACTTCGCCACCCTAGATCAAATGTGCCAACTACCAAGTGTATCACCTTGTGCACGTATGTTAGCATATTTTTCACAAACATTTTTAAGGGTGTTAGCACTCACTAAAATCTAAATGAATATGCAATGAGTGAGAACATCTAGTGGCACTTTGATAATCGTATTTCGATACGAGTTTTACCCCTCTTAATAGTACGGCTATATATCATAAATGTGATCACACTCATTAGGTGTCTTGATAAAAAAACAAAAGGCTCCTATGGATATCACCTTTGCCTTGAGCTTTTTGTTTTTCTTTCTTCTTTTCCAAGCCCGAGCACTTGGTCGCCATGGCCATCACTACCTTCATGATCTTCATCCATTTGCTCCACCACTTGGAATGTGCTACCCTATCTCATATTCACTTAGAGCAAAAGAGTTAGCACTTAGGGTTTCATCATTCACCAAAATCAAACTAGAGCTTTCAACCCCCCATCACTGCCGGTTTGCTTGTGTCGGTTCAAAATCCTATAGTGTAGGGGGGTTTGAACCAACACTAATTTGAAGATCTAGGGTAGTGAGTGATTACGTGTTCTGACATAGTTTAGATGAGGCTTACCTTGCATTATATGTTGTGCTCCTTTACCATCAATTAATGATGTAGGAATAACCTAACACATGTTTTTGTTTGAGCTGGAAGCATGGAAGATCGAGCAGAACATTTTCTGCTTTTACTTTGGATCATTTAAGGGCCCTAAGGAAAATTGACTTAGGCATACGCAAAACCTAAATCAATCTTACTATATAATTCCATATAAAAAATCAAAATTCAGATTTCAGTCATTGAACAAATAGACAAGTACAGGAAGCATTGCTTATGGAGAGGAGCAGATCTTGACTCAAGAAAACCAGCTAAAGCAGCCTGGCCATTGGTATGTAGATCGAAAGATGAAGGGTGTTTAGGGGTGCTAAATCTTAGAAGACAAAATGAGGCTCTCCTTCTGAAGTTTCTACACAAATTCATGAATCTAGAAGACATCCCTTGGGTCAACCTTATTTGGGAAACCTACTATCAAGATGGCAAGCTTCCTGGAGATACCATCAGAGGGTCATTTTGGTGGAGAGATATTACCAAGCTATTGAATGATTTTAAAGGAATGGCTTTGATCACTGTTTCATATGGAAGAACCTGTGTCCTCTAGCAAGATCTTTGGAATGGCCGGGTCCCCCTGTTTACCTATCCAGAACTCTTTTCCTTTTCAAAGAAGAAGAACTTAACTCTGGCAGATGCTAAGTCAAGCAATGACATCTCTACCCTGTTTCATCTCCCGCTATCAGAGGAAGCCTACTCCCAGTATCTACAAGTACAGGACTCATTAGATGAAGTGCAACTGAATGAAAATCTGGACAGATGGGCTTATATTTGGGGATCTAACCTTTTCTCATCTGCTAAAGCCAATAAACAACTAAGTGGAAGAAGCTTGGCTCATCCTATTTATCGGTGGTTATGGAAAAGTTCTTGTCAGAATAAGCACAGAATTTTCTTTTGGTTACTGGTTAAGGACAGGGTAAGCACAAGAGGCCTACTAAGAAGAAGAATGATGGAGCTAGAGGATTACAGCTGTGTGCTTTGTGATGGACAAATAGAGGAGACTTTGGAGCACCTCTTTCTTTAATGCCCTTTTGCGGCTGAATGTTGGAGCTATTTAAATCTAGTGATAACTCAAACTGAAGATCTGATGGAAATTATTCAGCAACTGAAGGTACAACTGAACCAACCCTTCTTCATGGAAGTCATAATCTTGCAACTTTGGGCAATTTGGATGACCAGGAATAACAAGATTTTCAAAGACATTCCTTCTTCAGTTCAAGGCTGCAAACAGCTCTTCTGTGTGGAACTAGATGATCTGATTCACAGAATCAAGAGAAAATACTTAATCAAATTTCAAGAATGGAAAGCAAGATACTTTTGAGAGTTATTTGGGTGCCAATCTCTATCTTTCTTTTCCTCTCGTTTTTTAGTCCCCTAGGCCTCTTCTTTTCTTCAACCTTTTAGTTTTTTTGCAGCTTTGGCTGCCCTTTATTTTTTATCTTTGTACTTCTTATCATTTTCAATATATTTCAGTAGGGGCCTAAAACCCCTCCAGTTTCTTCAAAAAGCACAAATCTAGAAGCACATCCAAGGGCCAAAGTGACTTACACAAACTATATGTCGCCTTACAAGTAGCTTATCTAATCTAATTATATAATGGAGTGCTAGTACTAAAATCAACAAGACATACATTTTGTTTAGCTGGATCGTTGCTTGTCGATGAATGTGGTCCACACGTGGTTGCACCACAAGGAACCTCAGTTCGCTGTACAGAGAATTAATGCATGCAATCCATAAATATTTAAATATTAAAGAGACTACTATATATATTATGGTATGTTGATCGATGGAAGAAGCCTGCAGAGTCTCAGACTCTTGGCTACTAGAAGGTACTTTTTTTGTTTTGGCGAGCAACTAGAAGGTACAATTGACGGGTGCAGTAACACTATCCCTGAAATCCACAGGATAGCAGGACGCCCTGATGGTGTACTGTCTTGTGGTGACCAGCCTGAACCTAAACCACACCTTGGCCTCCACCACCACCTTGCAGTTGGGCCAGGTGATATTGATGCCGCTGCTGTCCTTGTCTGTGTCCAGCTGCCCGCCATTGTTGGTCGCCCCGACCTCGTTGAACTCCAAGTATTGAGCCGAGATGGTGAAGTTGGTCGCGTTCCCCGGCTGCTGGCACACGGCGGCGGTCATATTGGCCTCAGCCGGGACCCAACCCGTAGGGCTGTACCATATCTGGACGCTCAGGGAGCCATACCGCACCGCCGGGCGCGAGCTGATGTTGTTGCTAGCCACCACGGTGAAGTTGTAGTACATGTTGTTGTCGGGTGTGGCGTTGGTTAGCGCCCCGCCGCTCGCGATGGAGAAGGAGATGTGCGCAGGGGCGAGGCTGATGGAGATGCCCGCGACCACGGCGAGCGTGGCCAGCATCCCCAGCAGAGCTGCGAGGATGTATTTCTTGGCGCTCCACCTCCAGCTGGTGCGAGAAGCAGGGGTCTTCGCCGTATACATAATAATACCGTAATAAACAAGCGGGGGACTAATTTAAGAGTTTTGGAGCAATGACGACACACTAGGCGATAGGAGTTGCTTGCTAGCTAGCCGGAACCGGCATGTGGCATATATATACATATATATAGGTCCCGTTTGTTATTGCTCGGCTTCACTTCACTAGTGAAACTATTTTTTTTAAAATAGCTTCATTAGCAGCTATCTCGGTGAAGCTAAACTGTTTCAAAAAAATTATTTAGCAAAAACAGCTTCATCCAAGAGACAAAAGGAAAAAAAATAACTTTAATACCCCTGTTTTTCTTTTTTCTATTTTTTCTCATGGCTCTCTTGGTTTTTCTCCGTACGGCCCTTTGTTTTTTCTTCCGTATATCTGTTAAATAATCTACTACTTACTTGTATGAACACACGGCAGGAGAAGACGGCGTCGAAAAGGTACCCTGCTCTCTGATCTTAGAGCTACAGCAGAAAGCGCCGAATGGCTCACCCCCGCCAGATCAGAAGCAGCAGCGAGGCGCGTACGTCAAGTCGATCCTGTTGTCACATCTAATTCTCAGAGCGATATGACAGTTATACTAGAACTAGATGGATAGAGTTGTATAAATAGTTTGCCACTGCATAAAGAGCGAGTTCAGTTTTGTCATCTCCTATGTAGAGCTTCGGCCAACGCTGGTGTTTCTACTGTGTGTGTGTATGCTCTGTTCTTTTTCCCTTCTTCTACCTCTAGCCATAGTGTGTGGTCGGACAACGTTTGTCGTGGTAGGCAACGGAGGTGAATGGTCGACTCACCCGTGCCGGTGATCCAGTGGGCCAAAAAGTGGTATCGGAGCCGTACAAGCGCCGTCACCGGATTAACCGCTGGCGATGACGGACGGTTTGGAAATGGGCGACAGTAGTGGCACTGTTGTGGCTACCCAGCCACGACAGGAGGTCGTTGTGTGCACAGTGCGGGAGGTCAGAGGCACCAGTTGGCCAACGCTGACTTACACCAACTATGGAGAGTGGTCGGTGACCATGAAGGTCAAGCTCAGAGCCCGATGGCTCTGGAATGCTATTGACAAGGGCACCGACAATGAAGAAGATAACATGTCAGCGCTGGAGGCTATCATCGCTGCTGTATCGGTGGAGTATAGGGAGCCGTTGAGGGCAAAAAACTCTGCTAAGGAGGCGTGAGAGGCCATTGCAGCGATGTGTGTCGGTTTCGACCGCGCAAAGAAGGCGACGGCCCAGCTTCTAAAGCAGGAGTACGCCAACCTTAAGTTCAAGGATGGTGAATCGGTGGAGGACTTCTCCCTCCACCTGTAGACACTCATCAGCAAGCTGAAGAGCCATGACGTCACCATCGACAAAGAGGAGGCGGTCTCCAAGTGCCTCCACTCCGTACCAGCAAAGTACATCCAGATCACTCTCTCCATAGAGACGATGCTGGACTTGTCCACCTTCACCATTGAGGACGCGACAGGCTGTCTACGGGCGATGGACGAGCGCCTGGAGCAGGCGATAGCAACGAAGGACAGCGGCAAACTGCTGCTGACAGAGGAAGAGTGGGCTGCTCGGAGGAACTCCGGGGTAGCCTCCTCCAGCCGTGGTGGCGATGGCAAGCCCCGCGGCAAGGCTTCTTCGGTGAAGAAGAAGCAGGTCGACCCCAACGCCTGCCGACACTGCAGAAAGACGGTCCATTGGGCACGGGAGTGCTCAAATCGCAAGCAGGAGAAGAAGGCTGAAGCTCATCTGGCGCAAGCTGATGATGACGATGAGGCTACTATCCTGATGGCGACGTTCAGTGCACTGCACGACGTCAATGCCGAGGAGAAGGGAGATGTGATGGCGGCAGAAGGGCCTGGGAAGGCTCTGAAGGCTGTCAACATCGATGAACCGCGCGCCTAAGTCCACCTCGGACGTGTGCGCGGCGAGTAGGAGCAGCGGTGGTATCTGGAGTCTGGCACTAGCAACCACATGACGGGCTCCAAGGCAGCCTTCTCTGAGCTCTACAACGATGTGACCACACTACTACAGAATGGACTTGTTGTCCCGGGCGGTAACGGCCTTTAGTCCCGGTTACCACGCCGGGACAACGATCCCGGGACTAAAGGTGCCACCTTTAGTCTTGGGTCATCGAGCCAGGACTAAAGAGGGACCTTTAGTCCCGGTTGGTGTCACCAACCGGGACTAAAGGCCCTCCAGCCGAGCAAACGTGGCCGCACCCTTTAGTCCCGGTTGGTAACCTCAACCGGGACTAAAGGTTCTTTTTCTTTTTCTTTTTGTTTAATTTGTTTTCAGTTCAGTTACACGTGTTTATTTAATATATAATATGTTTTTATA